>APFE030584400.1:0-29698 GCA_000404065.3 Pinus taeda
GAGAAAGTGCCACTAGCTGAAAGCGGATTCCCCCTACCCCTTTTCCGGACTGCCCTAGAGTGGTTTCTAAACACAGTCTTTATGTCCTCATAAGGTAGTTGGTATATGTCCTTGCCAGCTAGCAAATGGAGGGTATCTAAAAGGTCTTCAAGGACTCCTCGGAGTAGAACCAACTTCAGAGATTCAGGGTCAAGTGTGCACCTGTCCCCTTTATAACTAAGTTGAAACCTCTCTTCATAGTCTTCTAAAGATTCATCGCTCCCCATGTTCATCTGAAAGATTTCTCCCTTCGTTTCCTTTGACCTACAGTAGTCCCGGTATTTTTTGTTAAAGGCTTGTTGCATTTGAGCCCAAGTTTTGATATTGTTTCCAAGTAACCCCATGAACCAGCGTAGGGCTGCATCCTTGAGGATAGAGGAAAAGAGTTTCAACTTTTGCTCGTCTTTTGCATAGTCATAAGTTCGACAAAGGACATTAAAATCAAACAAGAAGGTATCAGGGTCTTCAGTGGTCAATCCATGGAAGTGAGTTAAGGCTGAGGGACTTATGTTTTTCATTTTCATGTCCCCATTGGTCTCTCGGATGGGAAAGGCACCTTCTATTCTCTTCTCGTCTTCTATATCGTTTTTGTGTTCAGCCATGGTCTCAAGAGGAATGCTTTCTTGCTCTTATTCTGTTATAGGATCTTAGTATATATTTGGAGGTTCACCTATAGGTTCTTCTGGATCACTGCCACCGAAGAAGAGACAAGGGTGACTAAGTGATGTGGTGGGGGTGTTCGGTAAGAATTTTCCGGTATTGTCCTTGTTCCTACGAGGCATGAAATGAAATCTTTTTGGTTGATTGATTTTTTTTTTTTGCTTGTACCTGCAAAACTGAAATAGATTGAACTAAAACTAACTAAAATCTATCTTGCTGAAATGAAAATGAAAAATTCAAATGAAAGTAGGAAAGGACTAATCTATTTTGCTGAAATGAAATTGCAGGAATGAAATGCTAAGCTACGCTTGCAGAATTGAAATTCCAGAATTGAAATGCTAATCTACACTTGCGGAATTGAAATGCTAATCTACGCTTGTGGAATTGAAATGCTAGTCTACACTTGTAGAATTGAAATTGTGGAATTGAAATGCTAATCTACGCTTGCAGAATTGAAATGCTAGTCTAGGAAAGCAGGAAATGTCTAGTCTACTTTTGTGGAAATGAAATTGCAAAATGGAAATGAAATAAACTACTTAGCAGAAGGTTGTAGTAGAAAATAGAAGAAAAGAAGCAATCACAAATACTCTGACGCTTCCCTAGCAACGACGCCAAAAAGATGGTGGGCTCCAGTATTGTAGCAATAATTCTACAACTCCTGGGACTCCCTTCTTTGCTTTTATCAACCCGGTAGTTCGTAACAAACTTGGAAGCAACGGTGCTATATGCACAAGTACTAGCTCTTGCCGCGGCTGTCACTTGATCAGCTGGCACAAGTCCGCTAGGAGCTTAAGCCAACTTCTAAGAGATCTTAGAAGAAGCTTTTTAACTGATGGATGAAAGCTAACTCAAAGGAGGCTAATCTACTTGCAGAAAGAAACTGAAAAGCTAAAAGGAAATGTAAACTCTAGTAAACCCTAATTTTACCAACTAGCCCTACTGATGCAAGAAAGAGGATGAAAGCTATCGAAAGAGATGCCATTAATTCTTTATAAGGTTAAGTGCATGTGTCTAAGCTATTTCTAAAGTGAAATCTGAAAAGAAACATCTTTTTGTATTTTGGAGTAAGTTGGCAGAATTATTATGCATGTGCTTTAACTGTTTTTTACTGTGCAGAGATGGATTGGCGAGAGGGAATGCTTGCAGGAGGTTGGGAAGGTGAGAAGAGGGCCTAAGGGGTCCCTAGCACCCTTCCAAAAAGTTTCACAGTGATCAGATCTAAAGAAACTACTTTCGTGAGCTTCTACAGGAAGTCTGCAGAGGTTCTACAGGATGTACTGTAGCTTCTACAAGATGTTACGAAAGGGAATTTTGAAGGGTTGATGGCGGCAGAGAGGTGAAGAAGTGGGTATGGTGGTAAGATAAGTGTGGGAGGAGGTCTAGGACTTGGTGATTGAGGATGGAGAGTGGCTAAGATGATTGGGTTGGTTCAAAGATAAGAGAAGCAATGTTGCGCAAGAATGTAGGAACTAGGGCAAAGTGTGAAAACGTGGAAAATGAGAGGCAAGGATCTGAGCTAGAGGACGAAGCAGGTCACATGGATGGGGTAAGGATAGATGAGGAGGTATCACAGATGCTCTGCACGTTATTTTCCAAAACTAACCAAGGAAGACTAAGAAAACCAAATATCTAGCTATTCTCACCTAAGTGGACCTAGAAACCATAAGCATGATGAGCATAAGTTTATTGGCAGCAATTCATGTAAAAAAACTATGGAAACCACTCAAGAATGGATCTAAGCATGTAATCACAACTGGAACCAACTTTTACAACTACGAATCTAACACTAGAAATTGCATGAAGAAGCAAGAGCAGTGGTTTTATGGCAGCAGGGAAACCTTGGTCTCAGCTCATGGTCCCAAGGAGGGAGAGGTGAGATCAGGGGTTTCCTGGTAGCCCTTTTTGAAGATATTTTCTGTTACCAACCTATTAAATCAGCTTAAAACATGAGCAACTATTTCTATCAGCAAAAATGAACTAAATAACCAAACCAAATTGTAACCTACTAGCAGAAATTAATTAAAGACAACAAAAAACATATAACAGTACACAGAGGAGGTCCTGGAACTTGGGTTGGGCCCAACCCCAAGAGCTACAGGCTCCTGAAAAGAAGCTCAGAACTGAAGCAACATGAAACTGATCTCCATTATTTAGAAAATAACCATGTCACAGAAATGTTTACAGCAAAAGCTCCACAAATGAGCAAAAACAGAGCAGCACTAGAGTGCACAATACAAATGTTCCAAAAGTAACCTATGAAGGCTGGAAGCCTTCCTTCTTATACACTACGAGGTATTCCAACAGCCCTCCTTAACTCAAGGGGCTCGGCTGCTCAAACTGCCAGTAAACAGTCACTTTTCACAAAGTTGCTCGGCTGCCCTTGGGAATCGTTTTTGGTGGCCTACTGAACTCTGAGCTGAGGGTGGAGAATTCAAGGAAGGGGCCATTTAGTGTAGGAGACACCCTTCCTATGAATCCTCACCCTTGTTCCCTCATGTTTGGCTGTCATCTGGCTCATAAATGCTTGGCCTTAGTCCAAAAGTTGTCCAAAAATCTGCAATAGCCATGTGCTAGCCTTCTTGGTAAAGTGACTATCCTCATTCGTTCAATTAACATAAATATACTCAAAAACATGCATGAACTATGAAAAATGGTGGATTATTGAAGAACAATTAGGAAAAATGAGCCCAATAAGTTACCCAATTTTGGGGCTCATCAATATCGATTCCAACCATCTTTGTGAAAGCCAAAACAAAAGGAACAATGGAAGTAGGTGGTGTTGTAGCGGGAGTTGCTATAATTGCTTCGAGAATAACAAGAGTTCAAAATGGATTTGTGTGCAAAGGGACTACATCAAGGGTTAGGGAACTTTTGGAAGGTGCAGTTTCAGTAGGGGTGGAAGTGGAACCAGGAGGTGGAATTATTCTAGAGTGAAGTTTATTAATGAGTATTTGATCGCCTTGAGGTTCGAAAGGAGAAAATGGTGGGGAATTCAGGTGCTTGAGAAATCAGGATGACACAACTATTGGTGGATTTCATTGTGTGATGCCACTTAAGGCATTGTAAATTCCATCTAGTTGTGGGAGTTGTTGGAGGCCATAATAGCTAATAACCTCCTTCTAAAAATCCTCCTTTGATAAATAGTATGGTAATGAATGGGTACAAAATTTTCCTTTGTTTGTATCCTTAGGGTTCACATAACAGTGGTTATGGTCAATGCTAAACCAAATATGGTATGCATATCTGTCAAATGAGAATTGTGGAACTCTCATGATTTTAGTGGCTTTAACAATTTGGTTGTACCACACACCAAAAACATTCTCATTAAAAGAAATATTGGTAGAGTCAGAATGTGTTTTCTAGGGTTCAAAGGTTAAATATAGAGATTTACAATATTGAGGGGCATGGAGAATATGACCTATAGGGTGTTTCCACTTAAGCATTGCAATATCAATGATTAGATAGCAATAAATAAAATAACCCCTTTTCTGATAAACTTCCTCACAAGCATGAAAGAATTCTTCCAAAAAATAACTACACCAATTCAGCTGAGCACCATAAACAAAGAATTAGAGTACATTCACCCTTGGTGTAATGCCAAGTAACTTTCCCAGTGATCAGTCGACATGAAAATTTGACCTGGAAATTGTTGATTGGATCAATAACAGGTACTCATCCTTTTTCACTTAGTTCCATACTTTTGATATAAATTAGTTGTGCCCATATTTTTGCTATGCTTGGCCCCTCCCCATAATGTTGTAGAGATTTCATGCCCTTCCATTGATAATCATTTCATCTTATGAATATCATGTACATGAATTGGATATTCTTTGTCGAGTCATGGGGAACCATTATAGATCCAAATGATAAGAAATTTGGTGCATTGAGCAACCTTGCCAGTAGTGTCAAACACAGGTAAGTCGCACAACAGAAGTAGAGTGGACTCATATAACTTATCAAATGGGGGTTTCACTTGAGGGACAATATTATCGAATAGTGTGGGTGTAACATTCAAATAAACTTCATGTCTCATAGAAGGAAACAAATATCCATAGGTGAAATCGTTATCCACAAGGATAACCTTCTCACACTTTCCATATAAATATCTAGGGTGTGAAGACGTGGATCAGAAAATTCAAACTAAATTGAAACTTTAAGAGAATGAACCATGGTTAAATGCTTATGGGAATAGATCTAATGCACAGGAGGATGGTGGCAAAAAGTGCGAATAGAAGGCACAAAATCATACGCCAATGTTAATGCTCAAGGAAGGCTTAAAGATATATGACTAAAAATAAAAATAAAAAGAATGCCCAATAATTTTAGACTTGTATTGTCAATATTTAATTTCCCAATTTGGCCATTGAATGAGGTAGGAGGGAAAGGACGAACAAAATCATATTCAATTTGAGAATTTAATTAACCAAAATAGATATCCCAAGACAAGACATCATTGATTGGAAAGAGTGACATGATAGTATAACCAAAGGAATAATATGGTCAATAAACCCAACAACGATAACTAATTCGAGGATTTTGACCGTTAAAGCAGGGATGACTCAACATAACAATAAATAATGAAAAATCAACTACAAAAAATTATATGACACTTGGAATTTACCTCATCGGCCACAATCGGTTATGATATGATGTAATAAGAAATCAAGACATAATTGACACAAATAAAGTAAGCGACTAGAACTAAAAAGACTATCTGACTCTACACTAAGACCTAATTTACACTCCCAAATAGAGAGCAATCAAAACCCTAAGAATATAGTAGGCATTCAAGCGAGCACCATTCCCCTAACTAAGCAAGATAATCCCATCAATTTGTGTGATCTTAACAACTCCACACTTGATTTCCATGACTATAAAAGGTCTCATTGTATCTGTAGCTTCCTAGGATGTGTTAAGTATTTGTTGTCATAAAGAAGAACTTAGTCTCCAGTTGAAAAGGACTTGTTCTTAATATGATGGTCATGCCAAACATTTTTCCTTTATTTCTCGATGCTTTGATGAAACTATGTTAAGAACCTCTACTCATCAAGTTCTCATAACTCTTGAAGTCACTTCACAATTGACTCATCATCTATGATTTTAGTAGCTCGTGTAATATATAGATTGGGAACAAGGAACTCAGTAGGGGCCACAACTTAGTTACCATACGCCAACTGAAAAGGGGTATGCTTTTGTAGCATTTTAGTGGTAGCCCAATAAGCCCATAATGTAGTAGGAACCCTTTTATCCCAATCATTCTTGTTATAAAAACAAACCTTAGTGAGTCTCTTCTCCAAGATTTTATTGAATGCTTCTAATGTACCATTCACTTGTGGATGATAAGGACTTCTCTTGTGATATTGGATCAAGAGTTACTGCATTAAGGTTGCAATATTGTCATTGATGAAATGAGACCCCTGATCACTAGTAAATATTCAAGGGTAACTGAATCTAGTGATAATGTTCTAAAAAAGGAACTGAGTTGTAGTATTGGTAGTATAATCTTTTACAGGAGATGCTTCTACCCACTAGGTAAGGTAATTTCTTCTAGTAATGATATATTTTGCATGTGAATGTTGTGAAGGAGGATTGATGGGTCCAATAAAATCAACAACTTATTTTCAAAGGCTTGAAACGCTCTAACTCGATGAAATGGGATCTCATCTTGGTGAGAGGGATTCCAACCTTTTGGAAAACACTACAGGTCTTAAAAATTATTTTGCATCCTTAAACAAGGTTGGCCAACATAATCTATCATAATGAACCTTTTGAGTAGTCTCTTTCCCTCCAATGTGTCCTCTCGGAACACCACTATGACATTCCCATAAGATGGCATCCCTCTCATGGCTCAAAATACACCTGTGTAAGATACTATCAAGTCGCAACTTATATAATTAACCTACAATCAAATAATAAGTGGTTACTCTCAAAACCAGATGCCTCTTATAAGTGGCAGAATGATCTTCTGGGCACTTCCCAGTAGTTAACAAAAGTGCAACATCTTCGAGATAGTTTGGAACAACCTCAACTCAGAACATGTTTGCATCAAGACGCTAGTCATCAACGTACCCTCCAAATTACTCTAACTCCAACAGGGAAATATGATCTAGTCCTACATTAGTTCATATAGGCTTTACAATAACCTCAAAATAAAATTCTTGAAACAAAATCAACCATTGGAAAATCGTTCCTTCCAGTACAGGCTTGTTGACCAGATATTTTAATGTAGAATGATCAGTGAAGACTTTAAAATGACCTCCTACCAAATAATGATGAAACTTCTGAAGTGAATAGACCATTTCTAAAGCCTCATGCTCAATCATAGTGTAGCTATGTTCTATAGTAGAGAGTTTATAGCTGGAAAAGTATATAGGATGGTTTAGATTTCATTCTCTAGGTTGCATAAGAATGACACTGAGAGAAATGCCAAACACATCGATGTGCACAGGGAATTATTTAATCCAGTTTGAATAGACAAGAATTGGAGCACTTTCTAACTTTTCCTTTAGGGTATAAAAGGAAACAACACACTCAGAGGACCATATAGAGGGCTCAGTCTTCTTCAAGGGCTTCTCCAGTGGTGCAGTAACCAAAGCATAGTTGTGGATGAATCTACAATAATACCCTGTGTGTCCCAAAGTGGATCTAATTTTTTTAACACTTGTTGGAGGAGGCATGTTGAGGATGACCACAACCTTAGTTGGGTCAACTGAAACACCAACCTTGCAAATGATGTGACCTAATAAGGTCCCAAATGGTACAACAAAAATACACTTCTTTAGGTTGAGAGAGATCTATAACTGCCTGCACCAGTCAAGCATTACCCTTAACAAACTTTTTTTTTCTTTTCAAAAGACTGTATATTGTTGAGTCACCCATATAGACCTTAAGGAACTTATGTATATATTCTCTAAAGTCTATGATAACAACTCTGAAAAAGGCCACAAGTGAATTCTTAAGACCAAATGACATTACAAGATAGGCATATGAACCCCATTATGTTGTAAAAGTAGTTTTCTACTTATCCTCCTTTGTGATCCATGCTTGATGATATCCTAAAAAATCCATATGTAAAGGAATAAGCTTTCTACACTGCAACATTATCCAACACTTCATCGCTAAAATGAGTAGGAAATGGATCACGAATATAGACATTATTTAGGTTGTGAAAATCAAAGCAGACTCTAATTTCCTTGGAATCCTTCTTATCCTAGATAACTATGGGACTTATATAGTCAACTTCATCCACAGGGAAGATGAGTCATGTTGCTGACATCTTATCAATCTCCCTTTTTGCCTTTTTTTTCACCCTAGGATTCAAACGATATGGACGATGCTTGACAAAACATGCATTTGATTTCAAAAAAATCTTCATCTCTATGAGATCCCTATTAATACCCTTTAGCTATGAAAATGATGTAGGAAACAATCCTTCATATTCTTTAAATAGGTCAAATATCTCCTTAGTAGTATGTTCGTCCCAATGGTCTCCTATAGAAGCCAACTTTTGTTTCTCATTAGAGCCAATATTGAATTTCCACAACTTCAAAGGTTGTAGATGTGGGGAATCCTAAAGGGGGTCATCCTTAATGTTGTGATACCTTTATACTCTTTTAAAGAGAGATGTCCCAACCCTTCTAAGTCTACACCATTGTCAATTTTTCTACAAGCAACAATTGACTGGAAACCTGAGTCAAAAATAGTTCAGCAACTGATCCATTGAAGAATTTTGCAACCGGTTATCTAGTAGGAAATAAGGCTCTCTTTATATCCTTCAAAGCTTCAACAAGACAAGCATATTCACTTGAGAAACTAAAGTTGACATAGAATTGAGAAACCAACTCATCCCAACTAGAAGTCTAGCCCTTCATCTCCTTTTTTAAATACCAATCCTTAGGAATAATTCCCAAAATATGGATAAAGTAGTGCACCCACAATTCAACATGTATCTTGTTCTTCTTTAATTTTATAGTGAAATCCTGAATATGCTTCTATATATTGTTATAACCTTGATACAAAGGATCAACACAAAATCCTTTTTTTTGACTCAACAAATCAATAGAAAAAAATAGACTTGACTTTTCCCATGAAGAAAGATAATTATGGTTAGCAACCCACCATTGAGTAGGAGTAGCTTGAAATGCAACATCCATCAAAGGAAATCGTTGCTCCTCCGCAACAGTACATTCAACATTCCATACAAAACATCAACAAGAATAAGACTATCAAAGGTGGGATAATTCCTTGCCTTTGTTCCAATCCACCAAGTTGATTAGATAGCTGCACATCTTCTAGAATATAAATCATGGTCACCTTGCTTCCATTCCTCCAGTGAAACCTATGAACTAGCTTCAGTACTATGAATACTTCACTAATCAAGTGAGCCATCTATTGTAGGATTGATATAATCCTCCCTCTTCCCTACAGTTAGTTGATTTTGTTGATCTAGGACATTAGTTTCTTCTGTATCATAAATAGGATATGTGTATCTAGGACCCTGATAAGGGTCAAAGGGTTGAATAACCTAGACTCCAATTACCTCAAAAGTCATAGTTTCAATGAAGGCATAATTTTAATAATCCAAATCAACACTCAATAATGTTGGATATAGGTATTTTTCTCCAACAATATCAATGACTTCAAAGTCAACATAAGTCTTCACACCAAAAACATATACTTCCACATCTTCCAAGTGGTAAATAGGAAAAATACAATATTGATTAGGCATCCACAATTGGATTGGACAGTGTTGGGTAGCAGAGGTCCCACGTAAGGGTTTTGGGACAGAAAGCCCAAGAAGTAAGATTTAGATATTGTTTAAATTCCGCAATATGCAGAGCGCGAAGTATAATAGATTGAGTCCAAGGGTAGTCCACCCAAAAATAATAAAAATAAATGTAAATAGAGTCGGCCAACGCAGGGATCACGAGCCAAGAAAGGGTATAAATAGAGCGCGGCTCTATGAGGGAAAGGTAATTCTTTTGGAAAATAAGATGTAATGGGTTCTTAAAGAAGATAGTCTGAAAGTGTCTATAAGTCCAAGTCGAGGGTTAGGTAGTAGGTACAGGCTCTGTAACTATGTGCGCAGAGGCCTGGAAAGTCTGTAGCTGTGTGCGCGGACCCCTACAGCTGAGTGCGCAGGGCAGATCTGGATGTATTGGTGAAGAATAATAATAAAGATAAGTTTTCTTCTGTAATTCTGTATTATCGCGCATCTGTCTTTATGATTTACCTTTCTATATCTAATTAATGCAAATGTGATGAATGTTTGTGAATCTAGGTTCATTTTGTGTGCAAATAAATTATGTTGGATAAATGTTTACTTAAAGACCCTGTTTAATAGTTCTGAATCATAACTGCTTCCTTCAAGTAGAATAGCACATGAATAAGAAAATTATAATCACCCTGGATTAGCACGAAGGCCAAGTAGTGTAGAGTTATAGACCAGTGACCGAACCCTCCAGTACACATCTAGACATCCCTAGGGTGCAGATACCTGGTTCCAGCACCCTCCCCTGCTAACTCGGGTGAGACCTCATTCCGCGCTCCGCGGGCTGTTGCCAAAAGGGCCGGTAGCTGCGAGACCTGTTTGGCTAAATAACTCTTCCGAACCTGGGTAAGGCCCAAACAAGCCAACAAATGGTTCCATTGTCATGACTGGGATCCGCCTAAAGGGTGTTTAGGTGTGGAACACGGGGACCCAATAGAGAAAGAATGTTGAAAATTTTGAGAGGACCAGGGAGAGTAATATATTAAGAGTAGCAATGGCGAATGCAATTCAGTTACCTATATTTAAGGGAGTCAGAGGTGAAGACCCGAAACAATTTTGGTTTGTGCTAACATCAGTATGGAACACGCAGCAAGTCGCGGATCATAACATCAAGAAAGCCATCTTAGTCAGCGCACTGCAGGACCGGGCGCTAACATGGTACGTGAAGTATTCAAGCACCAACCCAATGGCGAGGATAGTAGATATCCATTCTGAATTGAAAAAGGAGTTTAGCTGGCCCAAGACAGAAGCGCAGTCAATCATAGGATTCAAAGAGATCACGATGATGCCTAGAGAGACTCCATGGGATCTGGATCAGAGGTTGAAAAGCACCATTCGCGAGGCAATGGCCAACATGACCCTGACGGATGCACAACATTGTGCTTGGTTCATCGCATTGTTAATGCCATATCTAAAGACGGCTTTGTCACAACAAAAGATCTGAACCCAAGCAGAAGCGCTAGAAGCAGCAATGCGGCTGCACGAAACCCCGGTACAAGACCCAGGGTTGGGAGTTCAGCAAATCCAAGCACATGTCCAAAATTTGTGTTTGGAGATACAAAAGTTAAAACACGACGAGACGCTGCGTTCAGAAATCTGAGAGGAAGTATGGTGCATCAAGTGTAGAGGCCAGGGACATGATAAGGATCATTGTCCAGTGTTGGTGAATTTTGTGGTCACAGGGGGACCAACACCAATGCGACTAGAGGCACAAATAGAGCCAAGCGCGGTCTCCCCACTCTGGTGCGCAATGTATCAGGTAGGAGGAAATCACAACACGAACAATTGTCATCTATTAACAAAATACAACTAGACCCCCAAGCAGCTCTTTTGCAACTTTTGTAGATCATTGGGTCATGAGGAAATGGATTGTTGTAGTTATCAAATGTTGATGGACTAGGCACCTGCCTACAAAATGAAAACTAAGGGGCGAGGTTAGGATCTAGCCGTAGCGATTGGGCACAGTCGGTTCCTAGGATGGGGTCGAGGACAAGGCGGAATGGGACTAGGAAGGGGTCGCGGGCAGCTAATCTATTACAACTGCGGAGGACCGGGACATTATGCGTGAGATTGCACCAATCCAACCCAAATATCATGTCCGTATTATGAGCAATTAGATCACAAGCTACTAGATTGTCCCATGCTGATAGCACAGATTCACGAAAAAAAGGCAGTGCCTCCTATAATAATGCAAAACATGCAGATGATGAGATCCGAACCCTGCGACTACGAACCCACGGTCAATAGGGTATTGCAACACGGCATAGCTACAGGAAAGGTCGATGGGAAGACTAATATGGAAGATAGGGAAAGCTTCACAGACGTCTCTACTCAAGGTAGTAGGGATCTGCCTGAGCCAACTTGGGATCCCTCGATGATGACTACCTTCTTAGAGACATGCCTAAAACTATTTCGCGACAACTGGGCATTCAGAGGGTTACAGGAAGTGATTAATAGATGTGCAGGGTGGGGTGAACCTCGTGCAGTCCGAAAAATAGGAAGACATGCATTACAAACGGGTCAAGAAATGTGGCTAACGGTGCAAATTGGCGACTACGAGATGGATCAGGTCATTCTGGACCTGGGTTCTGTTGCAAGCGTATTGCCTAAACAGACTTGGGAGCGCATGGGTAAGCCTACACTACAATGGTCTCCTATCCAATTGCGGCTGGCCAACCAACAAAAGATCTTGCCCATGGGAAGACTGCAAGGGGTTACAGTAGACATTGATGGCGTAAGTAGCCAGACGGATTTTGAAGTTATTGAAATCATGGACGAACATAGTCTGTATCCTGCATTGCTAGGGATAGACTGGGCCATTGATATGAATGGGGTTATTCACCTCAAATAGAGGAAGATGATATTCGAGAAGAAGTCGCTCTGGGTCGTTTTTCCACTGGACCCAATACACGAACCGCACTACACAGAACCGACGCGTAGCAAAGAGAGGGGTGATGTATTAGATAGTATCTACAAACTTGTTGCAACAGAGGAGCGGAGATTCTCACGGGGTTATGCCAGTGATTCAGATGAGGAGGATGAACGATGGTGCAATAGGGTGAACGAGGCAACCACATTGCATTTTAATATGATGAATAAATCCCTGTATTGCATTAAAGTTCAGGACCGCGATCTACCAACACTTGACGGCCTAACAGTACTAGAGGACTTCCTAGATAAGTTTGAAAGAACAGTACCAAAGTACCAACGGTTCGATGCACTAAAATGGGAATTGTGCGCAACACTGGCATGATGGTGGGATACCCATGTAGGAACCCTCGAAGATTGGTGAAGTTGCAGGCGCATGATGCAGATAAGATTTGGGAAGCTCGAGCTATGAATAACGGTGAAATACAATGGATGAGTTGATCCACACATGCACCTGACCAATTGGACCCGAGCTTATGGCGCGGAGCCTCAACTAGAATGGGTGCACTTATTTTATCATACCCTGGATGTCATTCCAAGAAACTGGTATGCGAAAACAAAGCTCCAGCATGGCACTGGCGAATGGGATATCCTGCACGAAGGGTTTTTGTCGACATTTCTCTTTGAAGACCAATGGGTGGATACTATGGAAAATGCATTACAGTTAGTAAAGGTTGCCATATTCAAAACACCACCAGAACCAGAAGAAGTCGTGCCATCATATTGGTCGCGACAGTTGAACCAGGCCTTAGCATGTTACAATATACAAGCAAAAGATGATGAGGATGACCCGCGTAACATCAATATACCAGAATCCGAAGGGAATCGTGAGGTGTGCGGCCCTACGATAGAAGATCTAGACATCATGGCACCATTGAAAACAAGGCAAGTAAATATTGGAATAGAGGAAGATTTGAAGTATGCCACGCTTAGGGACTACTGGGATGACGCCATAGTGGAAAAAGTCGTTGAACTACTCTGCAAATACCACAATTTATTTCCTACAAAAATGATGGAGTCAGAAGGGATTCTAGGAGACCTAGGGATGATGAAGATAACTTTGAAGCCAGTGAAGCAGTGACCCTATCGATTGAATCCAAAATATAAAGAAAAAGTCCGTGAGGAATTGGATAAGATGTTGGCACCAGGAAGTATCGAATCAGTTGAGAAGTCCAATTGGTTAAGCCTTATGGTCGTACAGGAGAAGAAACAGAAGGGGGAGATCCACATATGTGTGGATTTGTGAAAGCTCAATGATGCTTGTGTTAACGATCCATTCCCAACACCCTTTACAGATGAGGTACTAGAAAATGTGGGCAGGCAGGAAGCATACTCCTTCACAGATGGGTTCTCTGGGTACCATCAAATCAAGATCGCGTCCAAAGATCAGAGAAAGACAATGTTAACTACCGAATGGGGTTGTTTTTAGTATACAGTAATGCCCTTTGGACAGAAGAATGCGCCCGCGATATTTTCCCGTATTTTGGTAGCCACATTCAAGGAGTTTATCCACAAGTTCTTAGAAGTCTACCTGGATGACTGGACCATCTTTGGCCTAGTCAAGAAGCATGTTGTGAGCTTACGATTAATGTTGGATACCTGCAGACGACACCAGATTGCGCTCAATTTAAAGAAGTGTACTTTTCTCGTCCCTTTCGGGAACTTGCCAGGCCATGTGGTTTGTAAGAAAGAACTGATGGTGGATCTAGCAAAAATCGTTGTCATATTGAATCTGCAAGCGCCGCACAGTGTAAAGCAGCTATGCGCTATGCTAGGACACACGGGCTACTATCAAAAGTTCATCAAAAGCTACACCCAGATTACGACTCCGATGGAGCAATTGCTGAAAAAGGATGCTACTTATTGCTGGAATGAGGAATGCAACAAAAGCCTAGAGACGCTTAAGGATAAAATGGCTTCCACTCCTATATTGGTCTTTCTGAAATGGGATGTCGAGTTTCATGTGCATGTGGACACGTCTTATATCACACTGGGAGTGGTACTCACTCAACCAGGAGCAGAGGGACTGGACCATCCGATTGCATTCGCAAGTCATAGTTTGTCCAAGGTAGAGAATAATTACTCCACTACTGAGCGAGAGGGATTAGCGATGGTATACACGCTCCAGAAGTTTCGTCACTATCTACTTGGAGAACATTTTAATATGTACACGGATCACTCTGTGCTCAAGTACCTAGTGAATAAGCATGTGTTGGGGGGCACATTTGTCGATGGTTGTTGTTGTTTCAAGAATATGATTTAGAGGTTGTTGTAAAGCCAGGATGTTTGAAAGCAGGTCCGGATCATCTGTCCCAAATTGATACCGGTGAAGAACCAACAAATCTAGAAGAAGGACTTTTGGAATTTCAATTATATGTTGTGCGTATTGCAGATGGACACTTTAAAGATATAATCCACTTTTTAACTATGGGCACTGCACCACAGGGGTATTATTTCCAACAAAAGAAGGAATTGGTGATACGCACAGTATATTTTACCGTAATTGGAGGCCACCTCTACAAGATGGGCAACCATGAAATATTGCGCAGATACCTACCCGAATTCAAGCGCGAACAGATCTTGGCCGAAGCACATGGAGGGGTTGCTGGCAGACATTATGCGAGCCACACCACAACCCAGAATATTCTTCGCAATAGATTATGGTGGCCCACTCTACACTAAGATTCGAAGGCATACTATTAGGCCTGCAATATATGTCAATGGACGGGCAAGCCGTCGCGAAGGGACGAAATGCCACTTCAGCCATAGATGACGTTGTAGCCGTTTGAGAAATGGGCGATTGACTTTGTCGGGCCTATCAAACCACGAGGAAAGACAGGCGTGCGCTATATCATCACTGCAACTAAATATTTGACCAATGGGCTGAGGCACAACCATTTAAAGATTGCACGACGGTAACAGCGACAAAATTCTTATTTGAGAACGTATTGACTATATTCGACTGCCCCAAAATTCTCATGAGCGATTTTGAATGAAACAATCAGTGCACTCATTGAGGAATTACATATCTATCACCAACAGAGTACGCCCTACCATCTGCAAGCGAATGGGACCGTTGAGGCCTTCAACAAAATTTTGAAAACTGCATTGACGAAAGTTTGCAATGTGCAATGAAATGACTAGGATTTGTGAATTCCTACTATGCTATGGGCATACAGAACCACATGCAAGAAGCTGACAGGCCAAACACCATTTTGGTTAGTTTATGGCCAGGAGGTCGTTATTCCTATGGAATATATTGTGCCTAGCCTATGGATTGCGGCAATCACAGGTATGGCAAACCGTGGGGCATTAGAAGCGAGGCTCGCACAGCTAGAAGAATTGGAGGAGGAATAATTTCTTGCTCGATTCCATTAGCAAGTACAGAAATAGCATGAGAAAGCATGGCATGATCGCCATATCAAGGTGCACACCTTCAAGGAGAATGATCTAGTCTTGTATACAGTAAGTTCAAAAAATTCCCAGGAAAACTCTGCATGCACTGGTTGGGACCCTATGTTGTCAAAGAAGTTACCGATGGAGGCACGGTTCAGCTGGCTAAACTCAATGGAGACCCATTTCTAGGAAAAGTGAATGGCAGTCGCCTAAAGCTCTACACAGGCAGGCTGAAAGCCTGACTAGCCAAGAAGAAGATAGTCTCACCACTCCAACCAGTTGAAAGAGAGCGCGGGATGATAAAGCAGCCTGGGGGACAAATGCGTGAGTACCATGGTGCATGAGCATTTGAGAAAACACAAGGGTCACAATGGCATGAGGAGGCTCACGCGGATGCACCGATCACAATGATGACTGTTGATATCACTATTCATGACAAGATGTCGGCAACATGGCAAAACGGAGTGGGAAACGAGACATTAATAGATATAGTACAAGCCAGATATGGAACAAATGGCCACCGATTCCACACGAGACAGTTACACGTGCGGAAACGAGCGACAATCACTGCATTTGAATTTCGCATGGCTTATAAATTACCAAGGGAAGTCCACTCAGTGGCCTACAGTTCGAAAACACCGATGGAGCTGTTCATTATCCATGCACAAGGCATGCACTCGAAAGTAGAAATCTAGCTGATGGCGAGGCAGGACTCTCTAAGGAGTAGGGGGGTTACACCTGCAGCATCACCAATAGGAGATGTACTGGAAAAGAGGGAACATGGAGCCGAATTGGTCTGGAGGTCGTTGCCTTGCCCAGGGGCAAGCCGATGCACTACAACAGAACAACGAAAGGCTGGACAAATGGGGACCATGGGTAGATATGCACTTAAGAAGTCGTCTTTGTTGTCCCTCGAAGTTTGGGATCTTGCAGACAGTAGCTAGGGTCTTGCAAAATTGCAACATAGGTTGCAACAGACAATGTGAAGCGAGGATACAAAGGTTGCAAATGGTTGTGCTGGTACCGGATGGTCCCATAGGCAGCTCCCCCGCTTGCGCTAAAATCCTCAGAGGGGGTGTTCTTTGTTAACCGTGTAGAGGAGAATGAGCATCATCGATTGTGAGATGTGGTAGAAACACTGAAGCAGGAGACGGATGAAGTGTTGCAGGAGACAAGGAAGGAGTACCAGGATGATGACCATCACTCATAGGGAGGCAAACCGCAAAGCCAAGGCAGAGCATCTAGTTGCACTGACGAGTGACTCGGGACGAGTCACCATGATTATGTTGGGGGACTGTTGGGTAGAGGAGGTCCCGCGTAAGGGTTTTGGGGTAGAAATTCCAAGAAGTAAGATTTAGATATTGTAAAAATTATGCAATATGTGGAGCGCGAAGTATAATAGATTGAGTCGAAGAGTAGTTTACCCGAAAATAATAAAAACAAATGTAAATAGAGTCGGCTCGTGCAAGGATCACGGGCTACGAAAGGGTATAAATAGAGAGCGACTCTATGAGGGAAAGGCAATTCTTTTGGAAAATAATATGTAACAGGTTCTTAAAGAAGATAGTTTGAAAGCGTCTGTAAGTCCAAGCCAAGGGTTAGGTAGTAGGTAGAGGCTCTGCAGCTGTGTGTGCAGAGGCCTGGAAAGTCTGTAGTTGTGTGCATGGACCCCTACAGCTGAGTGCACAAGGCAGATCTGGATGTATTGGTGAAGAACAATAATAAAGATAAGTTTGCTTCTATAATTTTGTATTATCGCACATCTGTCTTTATGATTTACCTTTCTATATCTGGTTAATGCAAATGTGATGAATGTATGCGAATCTGGGTTCATTTTGTGTGCAAATAAATTATGTTGGTTAAATGTTTGATTAAAGACCCTGTTGAATAGTTCTAAATCATAACTACTTCCTTCAAGTAGAATAGCACATGAATAAGAAAATTATAATCACCCTGGATCAGTGTGAAGGCCAAGCAGCACGGAGTTATGGACCAGTGTGTGAACCCTCCAGTACACATCTAGACATCCCTAGGGTGTGGAAACCTGGTTCCAACAGCCTCCCCTGCTACCTCAAGTGAGACCCCAGTCCACGCTCTGCGGGCTGTTGCCAAAAGGGCTGGTAGCTGCGGGATTTGTTTGGTTAAATAACTCTTCCGAACCTAGGTCAGGCCCAAACAAGCCAATAGAGAGAACACTAGTTTAGGCCTTCCAATGCCTCCCAAGTATTTTTCAGTAAGGTCTTAACATCAAATCCCAAATCCAACATAGTATCTTTCATATGATACCCATCAATCTGAGCATCAATTCATAACTCTATTTTCGTTCTCCTCTTGTTGTTCCTAACTCTTCTACCATGTCACTCTATAAAGTTTGTAGAAATAGGGCACTCTAATAACTCTTCATTCCTAAAAAATCCCTTCAGCTTCTTCCACAACTGTTGAGAAATCTAGTCATCACTCAAAATTTCAAGAAATAGTTAGAACCACATAATAACATGTTGGGCAAACTCTATAGAAAATTAAGGGCTACCTGATGATCTCCTTTCAGGAACTAAATTATGATATCTCTATGACCCTGCAATCCTAGGAAAGAGAGAGGAAGCACCAATCTCCTTAAAAATATCCACAACCTCATTATAATACCTCTTATTCTGAAAAAATTTCATATTGAGTTGGTGATGACTCTGCTTTTCCGATAAGGGGTTGTTAAGAGCTTACTTTGTCAAAACCATTCCTCATCCCACCTTGGGTAACAATATTGATATTCAGATGCTAAACTAAATTCAAACTTCATAACTCAAAATTGATTAAATCATCTCCCCTTTGGCGATTACACTCCTCCCAGCGAGTGTTCAACTCTAGACGGTCTTCTGTAGTATGGATATTGACCTGAAAATTGAACATCAAGGCCTCCTAGGTAATGGACAATCTCAAGCTATGTGGCCCTCTTGATCATAGTTATAACATCTAACTAGACCTCTTCTTCCACCCTATCCACCTCTATATCCTTCACACTCTCTTCCACTAGATGACTCATTTACTCAAAATTAGTATGATCCAATTGATCAACTAGAGCATCCAAGGCTTTTCACTGGTCAGTATGATGTGTAGAAGACCCATTGTGTTATCACAATTTTAGTTATTAATTTTTAAAAGCGTTGACAGTTTAGTGTCAGCGTCGATTTGTAAATAAAACAGTGTTAAAACGCTGACAACGGGAGTGTCAGCACCGATTTGTAATAAATAGGAGAATGTCGATAATGGGGTTATCAGCGTTTATTAGCTCCAGAAAAAAAAAAAGATTAATAGGAATACGCTGACAATGAGAGTGTCAGTGTTATTAGGCATTAGCTAATAGCAGGGATATGAACGCCAAAAATCAATTTCAATTTCAATTTTTGAAATGTGCTAACACATTCCACATCAAAAATAAAATAATCATTATTGAAATAAAATAAAAAAAGGAAATTGTGCTGAAAACGGGAGTATCAACGCATTTCTGTAAAAATGGCCAATTAAAACTCTATTTTTCCAGTACAACATAGTAATTTGATGCATGATTTCCAAAAAAATGAGAACTAATTTTTCAAAACTGAAATACCTTTTTTGTCTACAACAAACCCATTTAGAAAAACCTCTCTTGGTTTTCTAATATCTATAAGATTTTTGGATTTTCGAAGGGATCATTGGACCTATTTTTCAAGATTTTATGAGGAAAAATCTCATGGACATTTGTTGACTTGGATTCCACCTCACCAAATTTGACTTGTTTATCCTTATCTCGATCCATGACTCCAACAACATCATGTCTTTAGATACATATAGGATTGCAAAGTTTTATATGCATGTATTTGAGATGTATGTTGTGATTTTTAGACTTTGTAATTAAAGCTTTGCTAGAAATTGGTTTTCAGTTAGTTTGTATTTTCTATATAAGCAAAGATTGTAGAAGAAGAAAGGGTTGGATTTTATTTGAGATATATCATCCCTTGTGTATTATTAAGCATATTTTAATGAAAATTGTCTTCATGAGTAGTTTACATAAATTCTCGTGTTATTATTCCTTGTTGGTTTTTTCTTCATTTTATATTTCCTCATGTTTGAAATAATGAGTGTTTGAAATTGGAATTCATATGTTTATGCTCCTTTTTATTTATTCTATGGCATTCAATAAATGTTGTTCACTTAACTATTGCACTAATATTCTTCATTTTTCTTCCAACTTCCTTAAAGTGTCAAAGGAATTATCACTACCTTACTTATATGTTTTGCTCATTAAAGTTGTAACTATATAAAGCCTAATTGGGTTAGACTCCATGCCCAATGATAGTATTCTTACAAATCCCAACCAAATTCAATCATTCTTAGTTAAATATTGCCACAAGACTTAATTGCAAACCTGCTACTACAATTACCTTGAGTAGTTGAGTTTAGGGAGAGATCTATCTCCAGGTTGAAGGGCCAGATTTCAACCTCAAACATATTTGAGGTTACCTTAGAGTTCTTCCCACAGCCAGGTTTTTCTCTAAGTGTTAACATACTAAAATTGCAAAACATGGAGTTAGGTACATTTGAATACTTTTGTAGGACATGACACGATCAAAGGAGAGGGACCATAAGGGTGAGACATTTCATAATACTCATTTGAGGACATACCTTGTTGATTTGGAAATGCATGATACTAAGTATGTCACTGAAAAGGAACATTCTTCAACACTTTCACAACTCCTCCTAAATGTCTTGTATGATGAGGAGGGGATCCTAGTGGTACATTAGAGGGTCCCCCACCTCGCAACCATAGGCATTATGTAGCATGATGACCCTCTATGTGATAACATATCCACCAAACTTACGGTCCACTAGGTTTGTTAGTATTCATTTCCTTGAACATTTTAGTTAAATCAACAATTTGATGTTGTAGAACAAGTATACCAGGATCACCAGAAACAAAACCTGCTCTAAAGTTGCTAGGATATCTTTTCATCGCTTCAATATTCATATCTTTTTGCAATGCATCTTGTATAGTATCAATTTTCTATTGTGCTAGAGGGATCTTGGTCAATGGAAACAATGTTTTGATAAGCATTTCCTTCATGGTCCAGATGAATCAAATAAGTCAACTTCCCAACAACATCCTTGAACCTCTACATACATTCCCATGCAATCTCTCCTTCTCGCTACTTAATATCCCATTATAACTCATCCGAGCCCTGCTTCTCAAACTGAGGTAGTTTGAATTTCTTAATGAATCCTTCTCTAACCGTATCCAGAGTTGATTTTTAAACTATCGCTAACCATTTAAAAACTACCGAAGGGCTCTATGTCTCAATGTGGTCTGGAATTAATTCACTTTATATTCTTCTAGACTCTATCTATATCTCCATATAGCTTCACACAAATACTAGTGTTGCTCTGTGTCCTCATCTCCTTAGCCTTAAAACTCATGATACTGAGTAAATGATAAACCTACATTCCGAACCATTGGAGTATGACTAAGAGGAACTAAAATAAATCCTCTCAAACCAGGTTGGGAAATATTACTCAAACCCTATTAGCTACTAGTAAAAGAACTACTGATCACATCTACCATGCAGAACTTCAAATTTTTAACGAATTTAGGAAGAATTCTTACCAAATTAGAATAAAGTACTAGGGGAAAGGATGGAGGAGGACTAGCCAAATTGCTACTTTGAGGAACATTGATTTTGGGGAAGATATCATCTTCATAAAACATCCTTGTCATGTATGTTAGCACCTAAATCTGCCTTAGGCTAAAGGAAGGCAAAATTCAGGGTAACCACAAACCACTCTCAGTCTGGTAGCTAGCCCTACCAGAACAGGAGAGGACTCTCTCTGAGTCACACTCAGTGAATAGATAAACGAAACAGTCTGAGATGACTTACAGTGAAATATTGCTCTTAGGCTAGTAAGTGAATATGGATACAAGAAGTGATTTTTTATGAATGACTGAGTTTCTGGGATGGTATGGGACCAACGAACAACAATGAATAGATAATTTAATACAAAGGCACAGATTACTTTGTGAGGAAAGACAGGCGGAAAGTCTAGCAATTTAGTTTGAAATAGCGAGGAATGGAGAGATTGCTTAGGAGAGTGAAAAGGGCATAAGTACATGAATCCTTTTCAACGGAAGAAAGAACACTGAACATGAAATTTTCCCATAGGCAGAGCAATAAAAATGAATTCTACCTTATCTAACTTAGAAAATTTCACTGAAATGAATATGAACTGAACTGTGAAACATAACGAAATACATATGAAAAATAAGAGACACATTTGCTACACTCACAACCACATGAATCTCATGAAACAGAGCCACTGCCTTTCATTAATCCTCTGTCAAAATATACAATGAAGAAATAGAGTTTCTTTCCCACAACCTCCTAGAAGTTACAAGCCAACCAACCCTTTGCAAATAGTTTGCATAGAATATATAGAATGTGCCATGAGGAGATAGAACGACCAAGGGTTGGGGAGTTTCTCGAATCATTACAAAATGGAGATGGAAAGCCAACCATTAGCTATAGGTGCAACATTACAAACATGACAAATGGCTTGGGTGACTGTTTGCCTTCCTTTGCCACTAGCATAGAAGCCAATCTGAAGTGAAAATGTTTTAAAATTTTCCTTATGTGCTGAAAAAGTGAAGTGTAGATGACCGGGCCCACTTGGAGAAAGTCACAAATCGAAATTTCGCGAAATGGAGGTGAATTTGGCCTTTTTCCTTATATGCGCCATGCCACTTTGGAGGCTGTTTTGAGGCACCTGCAGGAGTCCAAAATGTGCCCAACTGTACTTGTTGGAAATCCTAGACTGTCTACTTTCCAACCCAAGTGAAATTTCTGAATTTGGTGCTCATTTGCCCCTCCAAATCTTCATTCTCCCAAGACTGCTTCCTGTGTGTCAAAATAGAGGTAGAGAGGCCATTTTTTGGGTGTTTTTGACCTCCCGGAGACTCAAATCATGCCCAAATTTCTTGTCCAAGCACCAGAAGTTGTGATTTTGCATGCTAAATCGAAAAATACAAGCCATTTCCAATTTGGAGCTCCCAATCCTAAGCGTCATGCCAGTGGCGCAGCACATAGGGAGAAAAAACCTGTGTTGTGACCAAAAAAATTCCATGTGACCAAAATTGCCCCAAATTTCTTGAAATTTGGGCTGCAGGTTCTCTAAGAGGCACTATGCTGGGCCACATAGGCTTCAGCCAAGATTCGAAGCCGATCTTTCTCTTTTTTCCTCTCTTGCCTCTTTGTTGCTTTGCCCAATCTTGCCTTCAAGCTCCTTATCCGAGCCTTTGCACTCATGTTCCGTGCTCTGTAATGATAAACCATATGCCTTAGTATGGTTTTGTCTTTGTCGGCCTTCTCCAGTAGTCTCTCAAGGTGTATGATGATCCACTCTAGCCAGGACTCACGTTCATTGTTGATCTCTTGCTCCAAGGTAGTGAGCTCAATCCTCCTTTGTTGGGCAGCTTTTCGATTCTCACGGATGCTTTGCAGCTCCATGATCTCATGCTAATCCTAAAGCTATTTGATCCTCTACTCCAAGTACTTGATGATCCATTTGGTCCTCTCCACATTGAGTGACAAGTCTTGGATCTCTGTGTTTTTCTCCTGAATGGTCATCCTGAGTTTGGCATTCTCCCCATCTGCATCATCATCCTGAATGAGGATGAAGTCAGCCTCCTGTTCATCTGATGGCCCCTCATCATGCATGGGCCTCTTTCCCTTGTCCTATACCTATGTAGTCGATGCCGGAAGTGAGGCCCCTTCCACCCCGGGTGGAGATAACACTTGCTTTGCTGCTACAAACAAGTGCCTACTGCCTCTCTGATATGTCATGAATACTAGCATAGTCGTGGTCTCATGGCACTCATACTGATGAGAAGGACTGCCTATCTCATGCTTTGCCTTTGATAGTACCTGTGAAGGGCTGAAGAGGTCACGGGAGATGAATTCCTCCCAAGCAATGCCCTGCAATCCCAACTGATGGTCCACCAAAATCCGGATAAGAGAAAAGTGATAAACACTGTTAAGCTGCTGCTGAGGGGTCTTAAGTTGCATGAAGGTGTTCATCCTCTCTATGTTCCTGCAAATGAAAAATGGGAGGTTCATCATCCTCACCCTGGTAAAGTGCATGAGCAACCTGATGTGATAGGCATATAGTCGAGAGAACCTCCCCTCATAGCTGAAGTATTTCATGATCAATTTCATGAGTGGAGCATACTCGTGTTTTAAGTATCTGAATGGAAAGACTCTTGTGAGTTGCCTCAAGAATCAGGCCTTAATGTAAGGCTCATAGTGTTTCCTATCCACCTTATTTTTCTTATGCCACTATTCTCCAACATTTGGTATGCATGTTGCCATTGAGATAGTTTTGCGTGTCAATGTGAAGGTGACCCCAGCCAAGATAGACTGACCTCCATGTAGGTGAAGCACAAATAGACGGGCCAACTCATGATGCACTCTAACATTAGCCACCCTTTGAAAAAATTCAAAACATGATAGGTGTTGGAAGCATGACATGGCAAGAGGGCATGCTTGCAATTCAGTGACGGTAGTTGGCTCATCCTTAACATGTTTGTCACTCTTGTGATGTCTCCTGGGAGCTTGTTCTTCTGAGGATGAGTCACTTTGTGTCTCCATCTCATACTCGGATGAATGCTCTGATGCCATGACTGTTATGTGTACTGTACTTAGGCTGCCCTTTGATGATGGTGTGAAGCTGGGTGCTTTTGTGCTATCTGCCACCAAGGGGAACAATGAAACAAAATGGAGTATTAGGAGGGGAGTAATGTGATAGGAATAGGGGTTATGGGGAGAAGTTTTGTTTAGGGATATGTAGGGGGTTTAGGGGATTTGATAAGGTAGGGTTTAGGGTCTTGATAAGGTAGGGTTTTGGGGTGTTATGTTGACCAAAGAGTGGAGGGATAGGGGATAAGGTTTGGTAGTGTTTTAGGGTAGGGATAATAGGAAAAATTAGAAAGGGAGGATAGGGAAAAATGGTAGGAGAGGGAAAAATGGCAGGAAAACAGAGCCTTGGCATCAACACCACAATTATGCAATCCTAGCCACCATAGTTTTGATGTTTTTTGAGTGATTGGTTTTATGAGTTTTATGGAAATTAAACATAGCCAAGAACCACCATATCATCCATAAAATTTGATGAGCAAGCCATGACATAGAGCCTACCTATCAATTTGATGGGTATCACAAGCAATTTGAGGTGATTTGGCACGATGTCAGCCCTTTGTGGGTGTGCGCTGCACGCCAAACCCAGTGTGTCGCGCTCTAGGTGTGCGCTGCGCCCGTTGAAAACTTGCACTGTAGGGTGGCTCTGTGTGTGCCACGCCCCTTTGTGTATGCACCGTGCCCTAAAAACTGCGTCCAAATTCACTCCAAACATGCACTATGCACTCTCGAACACTTTGCAATGTTTCCCTATGCACTTGATTTGCACAATGCCTTTGATTTTGGTGGAAACTTGTATATAAAGGTTTTGAAGTCATGGGTTTAATTTTTTCCTCTTCAAAAACCCATTTTGCTAATGTTGTGTTTTGACACTTTTTCACTAACTTAAAGCAACACTGATTTTCACTTTTCCCTTTGAAATTTTAGCTCAAATGATGAAATTTTTGGCACTCTTTACAGGGATTGCACGATAGGACATTTGGCCATGGAAACCATGACTGCATCTGAAGAAATCAACTGACGATGTTTTTGAAAATTTTATCACCAATGACACTGTTTGACTTTTCTTCAATGACATTGTTTGACTTTTCTTCAAAAACGAGTTTTGAAGAAGAGTCGAAGTCTATCAACATGACGATGAAACTCTTTGAATCATAACTTTGTAAGGGCCTCACTCTGGCCTGCATGGCTTTACTGGACATGATTGAAGACCAAATTGATGAATCCCTAGACCTAACTATCGAAACTGATTTTTGTCCTTTAAAGGACCAGACCTTGACTATCATGGACTGTATTGATCATTGACAAAAGACCTGAGCCAGCAGGAGCTAGACATGAAGGGAAGTGACTAGCATGACCTTTTCTATCAGTTTATGGCATGCCCCTAGCGGAATGCAACTGAGTGAATGGAGTGGGACTCCGAAAAATGAAATGCATAAAGAGTTTTGGTCTCTGACGGAGGACTGACAAGACCAACTCTAACATTGGCTCCAATGGGGGATGGTAGCTCCTTGGAGGTTCCAAGAATAGCAGATCTATGGAAGAGCTAAACAGTGCCTTCGTCCATTGGGCTACGGAGTCATTATTTCAACAAATAACACAAGACTCTGACTCATTTATGAAACTAAAATGACCAACAAAAACTGACTTAAATTTGACATTGAAATGACTTGAAGACTAACTTGACAAACTCAAACCAAACTGAAATGAAATGGTATTTACAGTGACAGTGTGTTGTGGCCAGCAACAACCCCCCTTTTTTCATTTAAGTGTTGTCCAAAATACGAAATGAACGGGGACCCTTAATTAAAGTTTTAAGAAAAAACAAGTTTTTTCTTTCTTCAAAATAAGGTTACCGTCGTAAGCTTAGAAAGGTCTTTCGAATATTTTTTAACCTAAGTTTACGATAAGGTAAAGGTCTTTAAAATTGCGTTGCAAAAAAGGTAGGAAATGCCTTCATTCCCCTATAATATTGGTATGCGTAAGACCCCCGTGCTAAGCATAACATCGCATCGCAATGAAGTAATGCTCATAAGGAAAAAATTCAAGATCTACCGATCTGCGATAACACCGATCGCAAGATCACATATCGCAGAAATAAACTGGCAATATTTTGCAAACATTAAACTTCTGCGACCTGCGATGTTGTGACCTACAATGTTGCGATCACTGCGATGATGCAATCTGCGAACTTGCGATTTGTGATGGCACGATTTGCGATGGCAAGATCTTCGACGTTACGTAAGCAGATCATGAATCACTTAATCACAAATCCTTCGGGCGCGCCATTCAAAGAAAAGCCACTTACCATAATCTGACCCAAGATCATGCGCTTTTAATGATAGTAAATGGATTAGTTGTCAGTTATTAAATGAAATGAAGATGCGTGCTTTTGTAAAGAATTACTTCACGTAAAGTGGCATATTTGATATATCTGTTGCATTTAAAACTCTCCCATCACCTTTCTTAATCATTCATTTCCACTTCGCTCGTGATCTGCGGGAACGAAGAGCTAAGACGATTCAAAGCCGAACGCAGGAGCAAATGGGAAAGAAACATAAAGCTCAAGGCTCTGAGGCGAAGGAAAAGACAAAGGAGATGACGCCTTTGTATATAGACACTGCCTGCAATAGCGACGCAAGAATTTTGACATGGGAAGGCATGTATAGGCTGCTGGAGGAAGAAAATCCTAGAGTAATGAAGAGTTACACGGTAGACAATTCAAGGTTCAAGGACATGGGCTCGTAGGATCATTCGTCGCGCAAGACTTAAAGCTTATGTATCATATTCCTAAACCTCAGACGACCTTAAATGCACAATTTGTCAAGAAATTTGCAGCAGAGGACCCAAACCTGGCAGAGACCACCAAAGATTGGACCAGAAAAGAGGAGCCGCTCAAAAAGGACAAAAACGGTATGTACAGCACTGGTTCCCTCACCTCTCCGTATTTTTTTGCTGCGGCCATGCTTTGTAGACTATTTGGGATGCCGGACATCAATAAATTTTTGTCTGAATGGCTACCACTCATAGACGCTGCCACAAATGCCGATATCGTGGATTGGGCCAAGATATTCTCTGATAATCTATATACAACTGTTATGAATTACCGGTCTAAAAGATCCTTGTCTCAAAGGGTCTATCCTCCTTTTTATCTGTCCGCGTATATTATGGATTATATTTGCTATGTATCTAAATTCCCCACTATGGGTTGGAAATGAACTACCCAGGACCCGTTACTTATTCATGTTTATCATAAAGTGTTATGGGATTCCCAGTTCACCCCACACTTCTATCAGATTTGTCACGGGCTTATCTTACCCCTATATAGAATGATGTATGATGAAGAACCCCCGAGGTGCTCACCCAAAGCGCAAATAGACATCATCCCCATCGCAAGATGGTTCGGGGAAGAATGGTTCACTTATATAAGAGTGTTTGGGAGCATTGTACCTCCACATGTCCTACCTCTATATGTCCCTGATAAACTTTTGGCTCGGGAAATTGCCTATCAGACCTACTCAGAAGGCGGCCTGACCAAAGAACTAAAAGACAAGAAGAAGGCCATATGGCCTCAGTTTCCTATAGCTTGTGGGGCCTTCTCATTGTTCGATGTATGACACGCTTCGCCGAAGTGGAGAATGTGACGTCTCTACAATTATTTAAATTCCCAGCTCTGCCTTTTGACCTAAATAATGTTGCCCAAGATTTCACTACGAGCGTCAAAATAAAAGTATTCATTGGAAAGAAATATTTGTTCGATGATTTGTTTCAAGGTAAAAGATCACTCCAGGAATTTTGCGGGAAGCTGGGTCGAAGTTGTCTCCAAATGACCTCCAAAGATTCATGTTGTATAGGGAAAGAAGGCTGGCCAATGTTCCTCTAGAGAAGCTGCGATTGCCTGCCAGAGAACCAACTCCCAGCGTCAGCCTCAGTGGAAACTCTAACACTTCCAAATCCAAATCTGACACTACCCAAGGAATGCCTGAACGTTCTAAAAATTCTGGAAGCGACCAAGAAAAAAGTGAATAAACAGTTAAAGATACAGCTCAATCAAGTGCAATGTCGCAACAACAAGTTATCGCCTCCCCGCCAAGAGATGTCCCCCCTCCCGTCATTAAAACGCCACTCGTCACAACAGAGCTCGACAAAGAATGGGAAACCTTCAATGAGCTGATCATCCTTGAAGGGCAAGCCCAAAGAACACCTGTGAACAATGCGCAGGTAACGCAAGAAATGGTTTCGACCATAGTCAGCAGTGTCACAGAAACAAAGCACAGCCATATCGCTCCACCTTCTGAGCTTCTACTTAATGTAGAATAAATTCCCCCAGTGGATGTATTCTATAGTCCCCAACATAAGGCAGTTGTAAGGCAACAAAGGAAGAAAATAAAACTAGAAAATACACTGTCACAAGATGCCGAACATTTAGACATCTTATGGAAAGACCCCAACGATAACCCGACAGAAAATCTTACTAAGTTGTCTCAGATCGCAGGAGCATACGCTTCTGCTACTATCGACAAGGCATCGAAAGTTCAGTAACTGTTGAAAGAACAAGAAAATCAAATACAGCTACTACAACAACAGCTACAACAAGCCAATACTAGTGTTGAAGCATCCAAACAGCTCGAGAAGCTACAGGAAGACTTTTAGCAGATGCAGATAAGCTATCAAAGAAGTTTAGATGAAAAAGGAAAGCAGTTGTAGACTCTACAATAAATGCATAAAGACGAGCCTAAGCTTATCGAATTTGTTTCAGAATCTATTGGCTTAAATGAGCAACTTCTGCAGCAACAGGAAGAGTTGGGACGTAAGATATCACAGTGGGGTCACTATTGCGAGCTGAGCGATAAAATCACCAATCAAGTGGCAGACTTGCGAAGTGACTATGATCAGATTGACAGACGAGTGACGGAATACTTAGTTTGGCAGGATGGAGAGGAAGGGAAAAGAGCAAATGCACCCAAAATAAACGAGAGTCATAAGGAATTGCTCTTTAACAAATGGGATGATCAAATCAGGCAGGCAGAACAAGCAGCGGAGACAGCGGCCACGCAGGCAAACATTCTTATCGACTGTGTAAATGAGAATTTACACAGGGCCAACTTAATCGCAGAAACCACCCTGGGGTACCTACCAAATAAATCACGACTGGAGACAGAATGGAAGCAGAAGGCGCAGGAAAAGGGAAAAG
>APFE030584400.1:58522-72929 GCA_000404065.3 Pinus taeda
AGGAGCTCATCTGGATCGACGAGGCTAGACTGCTACAACAAGCGTTGGACTTGAGGTAGGATCGAAAAACACTTGGTTTTTCATAGAATAATGTATGTTTAGAGAAGGATTGCTCTTAATTGTCTTGTTTGTCACTAGAGAGTCTTAGACTCCTAGGGAGGTTAGTTTTGTCCGCAAAAATAACTCTTTCCGCATGACAGGTATCACAAGCAATTTCAGGTGATTTGGCACAATGTCGGCCCATTGTGGGTGTGCGCCACACGCCAAACCCAGTGCACCACACCCATTGAAACTTGCACTGTGGGGTGGCTCTGTGTGCACCGTGCCCTGTGTGTGTGACACGCCCCTTTGTGTATGCATCACGCCCTGAAAACTACCTCCAAATTCACTCCAAACACACACTATGCACTCTCAAACACTTTGCAATGTTTCCCTATGCACTTGATTTGCACAATGCCTTTGATTTTGGTGGAAACTTGTATATAAAGGCTTTGAAGTCATGGGTTTAATTTTTTCCTCTTCAAAAACCCATTTTGTGAATGTTGTGTTTTGACACTTTTTCACTGACTTAAAGCAACAATGATTTTCACTTTTCCCTTTGAAATTTTAGCTCAAATGATGAAATTTTTGGCACTCTTTGTAGGGATTGCACGACAGGACATTTGGCCACGGAAACCATGACTGCATCTAAAGAAATCAACTGACGACTTTTTGGAAAATTTTATCACCAATGACACTGTTTGACTTTTCTTCAAAACAGAGTTTTGAAGAAGAGTCGAAGTATATCAACATGACAATGAAACTCTCTGAATCATAACTTTGTAAGGGCCTCACTCTGGCCTGCATGGCTTTACTGGACATGATTGAAGACCATATTGATGAATCCCTAGACCTAAATATCAAAAATGATTTTTGTCCTTTAAAGGACCAGACCTTGACTGTCATGGACTTTAGTGATCATTGACAAAAGACCTGAGCTAGCAGGAGCCAGACATGAGGGGAAGTGACTAGCATGACCTTTTCCGTTAGATTATGGCATGCCCCTAGCAGAATGCAGCTGAGTGAATGGAGCGGGACTCCTAAAAATGAAATGCATAAAGAGTTTTGATCTCTGACGGAGGACTGACAAGACCGACTCTAACATGTGTCAATTCATTCGGGTGGGTCATTTTAGGGTGTCCATGTAAACTCGTTTGGGTGGGTCATTTAGGCAGGTCATTTGAGGGCATTTGTGTAAACTTGTTTGGGTGGGTTGTTTGAGGGCATCCATGTAAAATCATTCGAGCAGGTCGTTTGGGCGGGTTTTTTGGGCGAGTCGTTCGAGTGCGCCCGTGTCAACTCGTTCGGTGTGGTCATTCAATGTGAGGGCACACCAGGGCACATGAGCCTATATCAAAAATGCTAAGTTGTGACCCAAGGTGGGCTTTGTGCATGTTCGTGCAGCTCGTTTGCCTGACTCTCCCTTGTCCCTTCATTTCGGTTGTTTGGGCGCCCATGTAAACTCATTCGGGCAGGTTGTTTGATGGCGTCTGTGTCAACTCGTTCGGGCGGGTTGTTTGAGGGCATCCATGTCAACTCTTTCAAGTAGGTCATTCGAGAGCGTCCATGTAAACTCGTTTAGGTGGGTCATTCAGGCAGGTCATTTGAGGGCATCCGTGTAAACTCGTTCGGGCGAGTCATTTGAGGCCATCCATGTAAACTCATTTGGGTGGGTCGTTCAAGAAAGTCATTTGAGGTTGTCCATGTCAACTCGTTCAGGCAGGTTTTTTGAGGGTGTCCGTGTAAACTCGTTCGAGCAGGTCATTCAGGCAAGTCATTTGAGGGCATTCTTGTAAAATCGTTTGGGCAGGTCATTCGAGTGGCCCATTTGGGTGAGTCGTTCGAGTGCTCCCATGTCAACTCATTCAGTGGGGTCGTTTAGTGTGAGGGCATGCCCGAGCACACGAGCCTGTATCAAAAATGCTAAGTTGTGACCCGATGTGGGCTTTGTGCACATTCGTGCAGCTAGTTTTCCCGACTCTCCCTTGTCCCTTCATTTTGGTCGTGTGGGCACCCATGTAAATTCATTCGGGCAGGTCGTTTGAGGGTGTCTGTGTCAACTCGTTTGGGTGGGTCGTTTGAGGGCGTCCATGTCAACTCGTTCTAGTGGGTTATTTGAGGGCGTCCATGTCAACTCGTTCGTGTAGGTCATTTAGGAAAGTTGTTTGAGGGCATCTGTGTCAACTCATTTGGACGGGTCGTTTAAGGGCATCTATGTAAACTCATTCAGGCAAGTCAATCGGGCGGGTCATTTAGGTGAGTCATTTGAGTGTGCGTATGTCAACTTGTTGGGTGGGGTCGTTCAGTGTGAGGGCGCACCTGGGCACATGAGCCCATATCAAGAATGCTAAGTTGTGACCCGAGGTGGGCTTTGTGCATGTTCGTGCAGCTCATTTTCTTGGCTCTTCCTTATCCCTTCGTTTCAGTCGTGTGGGTGCCCATGTAAACTTGTTCGGGCAGGTCGTTTGAGGGTGACCGTGTCAACCCATTCGAGTGTGTCATTTGAGGGCATCTATGTAAACTCATTTGGGCGAGTCATTTAGGTGGGTAATTTGAAGGCATCCGTGTAAACTCGTTTAGACAGGTCGTTCGAGTAGGTCGTTTGAGGGCGTTCATGTAAACTCGTTTGGGCAGGTCATTCGGGCTAGTCATTCAAGTGCGCTCATGTCAACTCATTCGGTGGGGTCATTCAGTGTGAGGGCACACTCAAGCACATGAGCCCATATGAAAAATGCTAAGTTGTGACCTAGGTTTGGCTTTGTGCATGTTAGTGTAGCTCATTTGCCTGGCTCTCCCTTGTCCCTTTGTTTCAATCGTGTGGGCGCCCATGTAAACTCAATCGGGTAGGTCGTTTGAGGGTATCCATGTCAACTTGTTAGGGCGGGTCATTTAAGGGTGTCTGTGTCAACGTGCTCGGGCGGGTCATTCAGGCAGGTTGTTTGAGGGAATTCGTGTAAACTCATTAGGGCGGGTCGTTTGAGGCAGTCCATGTAAACTCATTCGGGCGGGTCATTTTGGCAAGTCATTCGAGTGTGCCGGTGTCAACTCGTTCGGTGGGGTCATTCAGTGTGAGGTTGCACCTGAGCACACGAGCTTGTATAAAAAATACTAAGTTGTAACTCAGGGTGGGCTTTGTGCACATTCATGAAGCTCGTTTGCCGAGTTCTCTCTTGTCCCTTCATTTTGGTCATGTGGGTGCCCATGTAAACTCGTTCGACCAGGTCATTTGAAGGCATCCGTGTCAACTTGTTTGGGTAGGTCGTTCAAGGGAATTCATGTCAACTCATTTGGGAGGGTCATTTGAAGGCGTCTATGTAAACTAGTTCAGGTAGGTCATTTAGGCGGGTCATTTGAGAGCATCCTTGTAAACTCATTCGGGTGGGTCTTTTGAGGTCATCCATGTAAACTCGTTCGGGCGGGTCGTTTGGGTGGGTCATTTGAGGACGTCTGTGTAAAATCATTCGGTGGGGTTGTTCAGTGTGAGGGCATGCCCAGGCACACGAGCCCATATAAAAAATGCTAAGTTGTGACCTAGGGTGGGCTTTGTACACGTTCATGCAACTTGTTTGACCAGCTCCCCCTTGTCCCTTCATTTTGGTCATGTGGGCACCCATGTAAACTCATTTGGGCGGGTCATTTGAGGGAATTCATGTCAACTCGTTCGGATGGGTCATTTGAGGGTGTCCGTGTAAACTCGTTTGGGCAGGTCGTTCAGGTGGGTCATTTGAGAGCATTTGTGTAAACTCGTTCGAGCGGGTCGTCTGAGGGCGTCCGTGTAAACTCATTCGGATGGGTTGTTCGGGGGGTCGTTCAGGCAAGTCGTTCGAGTGTGCCCATGTCAACTCATTTGGTGGGGTCATTCATTGAGGGCATGCCTGGGTACACGAGCCTGTATAAACAAATTCTAAGTTGTGACCTGGGGTGGGCTTTGTGAACGTTCGTGCAGCTCATTTGCCTGACTCTTCATTGTCCCTTCATTTCGGTCATGTGGGTGCCCACGTAAACTCATTGGGGTAGGTCGTTTGAGGGCACCTGTGTCAACTCGTTTGGGTAGGTCATTTGAGGGCATCCGTGTAAACTCGTTCGGGCAGGTCGTTCAGGCAGGTCGTTTGAGGGCATCCGTGTAAGCTCGTTCAAGCGGGTCGTTCGGGCAGGTCATTTGAGGGCATCCGTGTAAACTTGTTCGGGTGGGTCGTTTGGGCAGGTTGTTCGGGAAAGTCATTCGAGTGTGCTAGTATCAAATCGTTCAGTGCGATTGTTCACTGTGAGCGTGCGCCTAGGCACACGAGCCCGTATCAAAAATTCTAAGTTGTGACCTCAGGTGGGTTTTCTGCATGTTCGTGTAGCTCATTTGCTCATCTCTCCCTTGTCATTTTGTTTCAGTCATGTGGGCGCCTATGTAAACTCATTCGAGTGAGTCATTCAGGCTGGTTGTCTAAGGGCATCCGTGTCAACTCGTTTTGGCGGGTTGTTTGAGTGCGTCTGTGTCAACTCGTTCAGGTGGGCTATTCAGGCAGGTCATTTGAGGGCATCCATGTAAACTCATTTGGGTGGGTCATTCGAGGGCATTCGTGTAAACTTGTTCGGGTGGGTCATTCAGGTGATTAGTTCGAGTGCACCCGTGTCAACTCGTTCGGTGGGGTTGTTAAGTGTGAGGGCGCGCTAGTGCAAATGAGCCCATGTCAAAAATTCTAAGTTGTGACCTAGGGTGGTCTTTGTGCACATTCGTACAGCTCGTTTTCCTGGCTTTCCCTTATCCCTTTGTTTCGGTCGTGTGGGCACCCATGTAAACTCAGTCGAGCGGGTTGTTTGAGGGCGTCCATGTCAACTCATTCAGGCGGTTTGTTTGAGGGCTTCTGTGTCAACTCATTTGAGTGGTTCATTTGAGGGTATCCATGTAAACTCGTTCAGGTATGCAGGTCATTTGAGGGCATTCATGTAAACTCATTTGGGCAGGTCGTTCAGGCGGGTCATTTGACGGCATCGGTGTAAACTTGTTCGGGTGGGTTGTTTGGGCGAGTCGTTCAAGTGCGTCCATGTCAACTCATTCGGTGGGGTCATTCAGTGTGAGGGTGCACTCGGGCACATGAGCCCATATAAAAAATGCTACGTTGTGACCTGAGGTGGGCTTTGTGCATGTTCGTGAAGCTCGTTTGCTTGGCTCTCCCTTGTCCCTTCATTCTGGTTTTGTGGGCGCCCACGTAAACTTGTTTGGGTGGATCGTTTGAGGGCTTCTGTGTCAACTCATTTGGGCAGGTCATTTGAGGGTGTCCGTGTCAACTTGTTTGGGTGGGGCGTTCAGGCGGGTCATTTGAGGGCATCCTTGTAAACTCGTTCGGGCGGGTCATTCGAGGGCATCCGTGTAAACTCATTCGGGCGGGTTGTTTGGGCAAGTCGTTCAAGTGCACCCATGTCAACTCATTTGGTGGGGTCGTTCAATGTGAAGGCATGCCTAGGCACATGAGCCTGTATAAAAAATGCTAAGTTGTGACTTGGGGTTGGCTTTGTGCAAATTTGTGCAGCTCGTTTGCCCAGCTCTACCTTGTGCCTTCATTTTGATTGAATGCAGGCACCCACGTAAACTCATTTGGGTGGGTCATTTGAGGGTGGCTTTGTAAACTCATTCAGGCGAGTTGTTTTAGGGCGCCCATGTAAACTCATTCGGGTGGGTCATTTGAAGGCACCTATGTAAACTCATTCGGGCGGATCATTTAAGGGCGTCCGTGTAAACTCGTTTGGGTAGGTAGTTTGTGGGTGCTCGTGTAAACTCGTTTGGTTAGGTCGTTGAGTGTGAGGGCACACCTGAGCACATGGGACCATATCAAAATTACTTAAGTTGTGACCTGGGGTGGGTTTGTGCACGTTCGTGTAGCTTGTTTGCATGACTCTCCTTTGTGCCTTCGTTTCGGTCATGTGTGGGTGCCCATATAAACTCGTTCAGGTGGGTCAGGTCGGGTCGGGTCAGGTTGTGTAAGGGCACCCATGAAAACTTGTTCGGTTGGGTATGGTCAGGTCGTGTGAGGGTGCCCATGTAAACTTGTTCCGGTGCAGTTTTTCTTTTCATGTGAAAAGTGGGCTGGTAATTTAGATGTTTGTTTAGTTTTGCCTGAAGAATGGCCTTGGGTCATTTGTAGGGTGGCCAATTTTCATCTACTCTCCATCCCTACTCAGTAGCACATGAGTGGTAATGTTGGCCATGCTTATCTAGGTCCCTCAGTTGGCTTTTCGTGTGAAAGGTGGGTTGGAAATTGAGTTGGTTTTTCGGGTTGTCTTGAAGAATGGCCTTGGGTTATTTGTAGGGTGGCCGAGTTTCATCTTCTCTCCACCCCCACTTAGTAGCACATGAGCGGTAATGTTGGCCATGCTCATCTTGGGAGACATATGTAAACAATTCCCCTTCTACTATCCAAGTTCTTGGAGTTGTATGGGTTGTTGTGGTGTGGCTCTCGGGCTCGTCCTGGTCCCTCGTGCCCATCCAAATGATACAAGTGATAGATTTTATTTTCATGTGAAAGGTGGGTTGGTAATTGAGCTGTTTTTTTGAGTTTGCGTGAATGATGGCCTTGGGTCACTTGTAGGGTGGTCGATTTTCATCTTCTCTCCATCCCTACTTGGTAGCACATGAGCGGTAATGTTGGTCATGCTTGTCTTGGATCGCATATGTGAACAATTCCCCTTCTGCTCTCTAAGTTCTTGGAGTTGTATGGGTTGTTGTGGTGTGGCTCACTAGCTCGTCCTGGTCCATCGTGGCCATCCAAATGATACAAGTAATAGGCTTTCTTTCCATGTGAAAGGTGGGTTGGTAATTGAGTTGTTTTGTTGGGTTTGCTTGAACAATGTCCTTGGGTCATTTGTAGGTGGCTGATTTTCATCTTCTCTCCATCCCCACTCAGTAGCACATGAGCGGTAATGTTGGCCATGCTCATCCTGGGAGGCATATGTGAACAATCCCCTTCTGCTCTCGAAGTTCTTGGAGTTGTATGGGTTGTTGTGGTGTGGCTCCCTGGCTCGTCCTGGTCCCCTCATGCCCATCCAAATGATACAAGTGACAGGTTTTCATTTTGTGTGAAAGGTGGGTTGGTAACCGAGTTGTTTTTTTAGGTTTGCCTGAACGATGACCTTGGGTCATTTGTAGGGTGGCCGATTTTCATCTTCTCTCCATCCCCACTCGGTAGCACATGAGCGGTAATGTTGGCCATGCTCATCCTAGGAGGCATATGTGAAAAATTCCCCTTCTGCTCTCCAAGTTCTTGGAGTTGTATGGATTGTTGTGGTGTGGCTCCTGGGCTCGTCCTGGTCCCTCGTGCCTGTCCAAAAGATACAAGTAATAGGTTTTCTTTTTGTGTGAAAGGTGGGTTGATAATTGAGTTGTTTTTTTGGGTTTTCCTAAATTATGGCCTTGGGTCATTTGTAGGGTGGCCAATTTTCATCTTCTGTCCATCCCCACTCGATAGCACATGAGTGGTAATTTTGGCCATGCTCGTCCTAGGAGGCATATGTGAACAATTCCCCTTTTGATCTCTAACGTCTTGGAGTTTTATGGGTTGTTGTGGTTTGGCTCCTTGGCTCGTCCTAGTCCCTCATGCCCATCCAACTGATACAAGTGATAGATTTTCTTTCCGTGTGAAAGGTGGGTTGGTAATTGAGTTTTTTTATCAGGTTTTCTTAAACAATGACCTTGGGTCATTTGTAGGGAGGCCGATTTTCATCTTCTCTCCATCCCCACTTGGTAGCACATGAGTGGCAATGTTGGGCATGCTCGTCTTGGGAGGTATATGTGAACAATTACGCTTCCGCTCTCTAAGTTCTTGGATTTGTATGGGTTGTTGTGGTGTGGCTCCTTGGCTTGTCCTAGTCCCCTTGTGCCCATCCAAATGATACAAGTGAGAGGTTTTATTTTCATGTGAAAGGTGGGTTGGTAATTGAGTTGCTTTTTTGGGTTTGCCTGAACAATGGCCTTGGTTCGTTTGTAGGGTGGCCGATTGTCATCTTCTCTCCATCCCCACTCAGTATCACATGAGCGGTAATGTTGGCCATGCTCATCTCAGGAGGCATATGTGAACAATTCCCATTTTGCTCTCTAATTTGCTTGAGTTTTATGAGTTGTTGTGGTGTGGCTCCTTGGCTTGTCCTGGTCCCTCATGCCCATCCAAATGATACAAGTGACAAGTTTTCTATTCATGTGAAAGGGGGGCTAATAATTGAGTTGTTTTTTTGGGTTTTCCTAAATGATGGCCTTGGGTCATTTATACGGTGGCCAATTTTCATCTTCTCTCCATCCCCACTCAGTAGCACATGAGCGATAATGTTGGCCATGCTCGTCCCAAGAGACATATGTGAACAATTCCCTTTCTGCTCTCCAAGTTCTTGGAGTTGTATGGGTTGTTGTGGTGTGGCTCCTGAGCTCATCCTGGTCCCTTGTGCCCATCGAAATGATACAAGTGATAGGTTTTTTTTTCGTGTGAAAGGTGGGTTGGTAATTGAGTTGTTTTTTCACATTTTCCTGAACGATGGCCTTGGGTCATTTGTAGGGTGGCTGATTTTCATCTTCTCTCCATCCCCACTCGGTAGCACATGAGTGGTAATGTTGGCCATGCTCATCCTCATCCCTTGTGCCCATCTGAATGATAAAAATGTTAAAGTTTTCTCGGTGCTCCTTTGAGCTTTCGTTGTTGTGGTCCTAGATGGAAACCCCAAAACTCTGTCGTGCTTATGTCTCTATTGTGCCCCTCGATTGTTGCGAATAGAAAATTTTGATTGGGCTGGGCAGCCATGTGTGGCTCCCCATTGAAATTGGCTCCTCATTATATTGTTCACCTCCTCCCTATTTGGTGGGGAGGGTTTTTCTTTTCGTGTGAAAGGCGGGTTTGTAATTGAGCTGGTTTTTCAGGTTTGCTTGAAGAATGGACTTGGGTCGATGTAGGGTGGCTAATTTTCATCTTCTCTCCATACCCACTCGGTAGAACATGAGCGGTAATGTTGGCCATGCTTGTCCTAGGAGGCATATGTGAACAATTCCCCTTCTGCTCTAAGTTCTCAGAGTTGTATGGGTTGTTGTGGTGTGGCTCCCTGTGACGACTAGCCTCTTCATTGTTCAGCTCTTTATGGTGCTAGTTTCTTGTGCTTGTACTCTTTCTGTGTTGGCATTATCAGTTGAGATGCATACATTTAAGAGGAACGTGGAAGGGTTTTGGTTGTAAACCACCTACCCTCCCTCTTTCTTGCTTTTTTTTGTCGGGCGATGTGAAGAGTTTTTCTCCTTATTGTAAAGTTACGGGTTGGCATTCCTTTCAAAGTGCACATTGTTCATGGTTGCATTGGCTTTGAGGTTTTGATAGATGTGTTGGTGCATATGTTTGATCAAGTGGTCAGATTTTGTTGTTTGAATTGTGTATGCGCTCATGGTCCAATGGGGAGGAGGCTTGCTACGTCGATGCTAGGGGCTATCTGGAAGAAGGATTTCGAGGTGGAACGCTTCAACCTCCCTCCTTTGCATGGAGGTGGCCATAGGTGAAAATTATTCATTGTCTAGTTGGTAAAGCTCTGGGAAATCTACTAGGTTTCCTGTACGTAGGGTGTGTGGGGTGCGGGGCTACCCGATCCTTCCTCCTGTTTGGATATGTTCTTGTATTGTGTGGTGAGCCTCTTGATTTGCATTTATTTTCTTCCTTTTCCTTCACATTGCGGTTGTCGTAGGTGGTCAAGTGATCAAGGTCCACCATTGCTTCTGTCCGGGTGGATTCCTAGGTGGCCTTAGTGTGGGGCGGGGAGGGTTAGGGGGCATTTCTAAGAGAAGTTGTGGGCTCAATTGGTCTTGTTTTATTTCTTTCCTTTTCCTTTGCATTGAGGTTGTCATAGGCGATAATGCGATTGAGGTCCATCATTGCTGCTATCTGGGTGGACTCTTAGGTGGCCACTATGCGGGGAGGGGAGGGTTGGGGGGCATTTCTAAGGGAGGTTGTGGGCTCGGTTTGTCTTGTATTATTTCCTTCCCTTGCCTTTGTGTCAAGTCTTCCTCAAGTGATCATCCAATCGAGGTCCACTGTTGCTGCTGTCTGGGTGGACTCTTAGGCGGCATCGGTGTGGGTCAGGGAGGTTTGTATGGCCTCTCTATGATAGGATTTGTGGTCAGTTGTCCTCTTTTTATTTCCTTCCTTTTCCTTCGCATCGAGGCTGCCATAGGCAATCGAGAGATCGAGGTCCATCATTGTTGTTGTCCGGGTGGATTCCTAGGTGGCCTCGGTGCAGGGTAGGGAGGGTTGGGGCTCATTTATAATATAGAGGTTGTGAGGTTAGTCATTCTCCGTTTATTTCCTTTGCATCAAGGTTGCCGTAGGGGATCCGGAGATCGAGGTCCACCATTGCTGCTATCCCGGTGGACTCCAAGGAGGTCCCAGTAAGGGCCATGGAGGATTTTGGAGGCATTTTTAAGGGAGGGGGTGAGTGATCGCTCATTTTCTTGTTGGTTGGGGTGTGGTTGCAAACTCTGAAGTGGCCTTGGTGCATTGTGACTTGGCAGGTCTACCCATTTGTTCGCCATGTCCTTGGCATGTTGCATGTGCTTCCTTCTTGGGATGCAAGAGGTGCAAGGCATAAACGTTTTACATGATATTTTGATATCTCTTTGACTTGATGGGTGTTCAAGTTGGCTCTTTGTAAGAGAGCACCTGGAATTCCCTTTGAAGTGTGAGGGTGCTACCTGGTTGATCCTGCCAATATTCATATGCTTGTCTCAAAGATTAAGCCATGCATGTCTAAGTATGAACTAATTCAGACTGTGAAACTGCGGATGGCTCATTGAATCAGTTATAGTTTTTTTGATGGTACGATACTACTTGGATAACCATAGTAATTATAGAGCTAATATGTGCACCAAGTCCCAACTCTTTGGAAGGGATGAATTTTTTAGGTAAAAGGCTGGCGCGGGCTTGCCCGCTGCTCTAGTGAATCATCATAACTCAACGGATCACACAACCCTTGTGTTGGCGATGCTTCATTCAAACTTCTACCCTATCAAATTTCGATGTTAAGATAGAGGCTTTAGCATGGTGGTGATGGGTGATGGAGAATTAGGGTTCGATTCTGGAGAGGGAGTCTGAGAAACGACTACCACATCCGAGGAAGGCAACAGGTGCGCAAATTACCCAATCATGACATGGGGAGGTAGTGACAATAAATAACAAGTAAGGGGCTCATCAAGTATGGTAATTGGAATGAGTACAATATAAATCCCTTAATGAGGATCCATTGGAGGGAAAGTCTAGTGCCCCTTACACCATCGATGTATTTGTGGCCTGTGGCTTTCTCCAGCATTAAGTGTCGACCCATGACAACTCCTCTTTGGAGTTTGATTCTTGACCCCTATTGACTTTCTCGCTGGAAAGGTTGTTGGGTGTTTTGTACACAGAGGGGTGTGTTACACAAAAATATCGTCACCTTGATTATTTGCAGTCTGTATGGGTCTATCACCACCTATGCCAGCTTCCTAAGCAAGTCTCAGACCTCGGCTCTTCAAAACAAGCTTTAGAAATGAGAGAAAGACATCAAAAAAGCAATGTAACTCTGGTTCCGCACTTTCTCTCAAATTTTCCTGCGGGCCCACACCTTTTGTTCAGGATATCTGCGTACTTATACGCTTTGTACGTAAAGGGGAGGGTGCGTACCCCTGTGAAAGTCAAAAGGTGCAATTTTTATCTTAAAAAACTCACTTTGGGTTAATTCTAGATGATTCTAGAAGGAATTTTGACGTGGATTGTTCGCTCCAAAGTGGTTCATGCATCCCAAAAGAGAAGGAGCTAATCCCTTGTTAGGAGGAGCTATCCCTTTGAAGGAGGATTCTATTCCTTTGAAGGAGGACCTAGTAACTGCCCTCCATTGCACTATAAATTGAGGCATTGGGTTAGTGGCTAGGGAGGTTAGAAGCTGAACATTTTTTAGGGTAAATGCTGGTGAATCAAGACTTCCTATTTGAGCTTAAGAGGAGAGATCACATACCTTTTTGGCTTCATTGGGGAGTGAGTGAAGCTTGTCAAAGTAGAGGAGACTTCTTGTTGGACCTTGGGAGGATCTTGTACAGCGTCAAGGCAAACGTTGTAAAGTTCTTCTCCTTTTAAATTAATACAATCAAGCTCATTTTTCTCAACAAGTATCTCATGTTATTTGTTTCATGGACTCCTTCACTTTCATGTTAAATATGTTTTATAATACTGGTTATTCAGGTGCTATTTAATCGTTTGCCTTGTTTGTGTTTGCAGGTTTGTGACAAAGGAACTTACTTGGATCAAACAAGTGAAGGCATCTCCAAACTTGCGTTGGACATGAGGTAGGCCTTAAACACATTTGTTTGCCATTATTTATAAAGCACATTTAGAGAAAGATAGTGTCTGGTTAGTTTGCTTGTCATTAGGTCTTCATTAGATTCTAGGAAGGTCTATCTTGTCTGCAAGATCAACTCATTCCGCGTGACAAAATGGTGACCATATTGGGGACTTGATTGTTTTCCTCACTTTTCTTTGACTTGAGAAACTTGCCTTTTTGTTTTTGTTTTTGGCTTGTTGTGTGTGGACTTGGGTAGACTTAGTGGATTTAGGTTTGTTTTTTATTTTTCATTACTTTAGTCAAAGTCCGCAGTCTACACGTGTATCACAGTGCGTACCTGTACGCACTTTTACTTTGTGCACAAAGCGTACCCGCACCTGTGTAAACTCTGAACCTACGTACCCTGCTAAAATTTTGAAATTTTGAGTTTTACTCTTTAAATTAGTTTTATCTTGTTTTTTTAGTGGTTATCCTCTACCCATACCTGCATGTGACTGGTTGAAATCTTTCCTTGGTTTAATTTCATTAGCATTAGGGTTTTAGGTGAAATTCCTAGGAGTTTTGCTTGTTGGGTTTGTTTTTTCGATTTGGTTGTGTAGTGGCTCTGAGCTTAGAGGTTGTAGAAACTTCAGATCACCTTAGTTCTACCAGTCTCTTATGAGTCTGACCATTTATGAAATCTCCCCTTTGTTGCAGGAATCCCGCTTTGAGTTTTCTTCTTTTACAAAACTTCGAAACGCTTGTGATTGAAAGTTTTGGTTTTCATTTTTCAAAAGGAAAACAAAAATTGGTTTGTTCTTGACTTATTGTGATTCTGGACAAATTGGTCCTTGGTTTGCTTATAGCCAAGTAAAACATCCTCAAAAATACTTTTTGTGAGCTTTTACTTCAAATAGGTTTTCATAGTTTGTAGATCTTAAGTTTGCTTTATTCATATTTTTCTCAAAGATTTGCTTTAGTTATAATTTTGAATGTTTTTAAAAAATATGAAAGGTCTCTTTTGAAAAAGTTTGTCTTGGTAGCATTTGAGTGTTCGAATGAAAAAGAGAATTCTTGTGAAAATAATTAGTTGTCTCATTTTGAGTGCATTGAAACGAATACTCTTCTTTTGATTTGATTGTTAAGAAAGATTTGTGTTTTCAAGTATTTGCATTTTCCAACTCTTTCCTAGCTAGAACTTCATTGAACAGAAAAGATCATTTAATCATCTTAAGTGCATTTTGTAGTGATTTTGAGTCGAGTCTTTACACCACGAGTTTCATCTCCATCACCTCTTGACTTAATCAAAAACCACTAAAAATCACGCTTAAAATAAAATCAATCTAGCAAATTTTTTGTTTCTAGGGCTCTAATACACCAACATAGCTTAGGCTAGTATCTTGGAGTAGGGAGTAATTAACTCTCCAAGATAGTAAAACAAACAAGTAGCTTTATCTTGCGGTAGGAAAAATCCAATTGTTGCATCTATGCTCTAGGAAAGCTCCTCTTAAAGGAGAAGCATGAGATCGTGTCTGAACCAGTGTGGGAATCAATCCTTCCTCATTGGGAATGACGCCAGATATTCATGTATTACAAACGGTAAACCTCGGATTAACCATTGTCGAGGAGCTTAGGGTCACTTGTTGGTAAACCTCAGATCATTGTCGAGGAGCCTTCAAGGGGATTGAGCTTGCTACTTTGCCCTTGCGTGCGTATCGGATCGTAGATTGTTCCCCCAGGTATATTTGTTTCTGTTGGTAACCTTAGTGACCATATTCTCTAGGACTACCCAAGGTGACGGTGGTGGGAGGATCCCACTGTACCTGGAGCAGACGTCGGCTAGACTCACTTGGATTTTCTGGGGGGTTCACTTCACTCGAGACGGTTAAAGTGGAGGAACTTGATCCAGTCTATGCATTAAGCAGGTTGCCGGGGTAACTGTTCCACCCGCCATTTCTGAACTGAATTCTGCGACGTTGGATTTCATCACCAACTAGTGTTTCCGGTCCGGAAAGTTACTGTTTGTGTGTGGTTTGACTCCTAGATTTGATAGCGCATGTTAATTTGTTTG
>APFE030584403.1:0-10367 GCA_000404065.3 Pinus taeda
ATGGCCAATTTTATGGGAGGGGGGGTGTGAAAGAAGAATATCTGAGATTTTTCTTTATTGATAGATGCACGAGAGGCTTCTGATAAATTAGACAAAAGGGCTTTGAGTTGGCGCGCCTCCTCGACAGAGGGGTGCCCGAACAACATATTATCATCTACAAATTGTTGGTGGGTAAAAGCAGGGGAATTGTGGAAGGAGAGGCCTTTGAGATGCTTCGATTGCTCGGCCAACCTCATACTGCATCCTAAACATAAATATATATTAAAATAAGTAAACTATAAAATAAACTAATTAAGATTGTTAGTTATCAAATTTATTATATATAAATATTAGAGTAATTAATAGTTAGTTAAAAAGTTATAAAAAATAGAGTAAAAATATAAATAGTTAGCTATATTTTTATTAAAATATAATGTAAAGGGACCTTTTCATACACATATATTTATAAATACTAAAATAAATTAATTTTAAATTAAAAGTTATTTGTAAAAGTTATTAAAGATATAAATATTAGAGTAATTTAAGGGTTAGAAAGAAAAATTTAATATTTAAAATTAATTAATAGTTTGAATAAACTAACAAAAGCATCCCAATGTGATTGTCGTGCAAGAATATTCTCAAACTTGATATGGATCATAGAAGCCTAAATTCAAATTGGATCAAGTTTTTAATGTCATAAGGATTTAAGGGTTTAATGTATATATTAATGTTTTAAGAAAGATCAACTTTAAAATAAATTCAATGAACATAAAAATGCTTTGGAACCTAACGCACAACATTTAGAAGTCTAGGCTAGAGACGTATTCCGGTGTCGTAAAGCGTGGTAACTATTGCTTTCATCGTAGGTTGGGTGATTCCTCCTCTTTGAGACGACAAGTACATGCTCCCACGTACCTTCAAGTATATATTGGGAGGGAGACCACAATAGGCTATATCCTTTATCCTTAGGAAGTCGTGTCTCCTACACTATCGATCGCAATGCACTGAACACAACATTTGGGAAGATTGATTGTCGTACTATAAAAAGTATTGTGCAGTTTTGCGATTGGTTTGGTAATCCCTCTGTCTAGATTTCCACAGCAGTCACTTTCGTTCCTCTTCAGACTCCTTAAAAGAAAAGATCCATCTGAGCACTTGTCACTTCAGGCCCATTAAAAATCAAAGGCGACTAGAGTAATTTTTAGCTTCTTCTCGACTCTCAAAAATTGAAAAAGCAAGTTGTGTCAAAGCGTCATAAAATTTATGTTAATCAGAATAACGTCACTGTTTCCTCGTTGATCTTAGGTTGAGAAAATGGAGTCCACCAACCAGGGATTTCCCCTTAGGGAAAATCCTAGTCCTTTCTACTCTTGGGGAGATGTTGCTGCACCTCATATGGCCACATTGTCACTTCCAAGATTGAAAATTGGCCTGTCAATATGGCTCTTCTCGACCTCTGTCATTCCAAGCACCATGATTCGTGAGAAATCAAATTAGCAACCAGATGATACTGAAGTTACCCCCAAACCTTCTACTTTGTTTGTTTCTCCCTCTCCTTCTTCCTCTTCACTTGGTAAAGTTGGTAAAACAAAAAACCAAGTAACTGAGAAGAAGAAGAAAGAGAAGGAGAAGAAGAAGAAGAAGCCAACACCGAAAGGGGGAAACCTTGCACTTTCTGGTGAAACTCCACACACTACACCATCAAAACCTAAATATCCATGTGTCGTTTGCAAAGGAGACCACTATCATCAAGATTGTCCTTGCATCCCATGGATCTTAAGGGACTCGTCTCCTCATTTGCACAATCCGGTGTCGTCAACCTCTCACGATCATGTTGAGAGTACACGTCAACTAGTGAAAATGAAGTCAAAGAACAGAAAGGAAAATATAAATTTCCTTGTAGACTATGTCAAGGCGATCATGCCATCCATTGTTGTCCCTTCCTAGACGAAGCTAAAAGAGTCTTGGATAATTGTCCTACTTCACTGCTACTGCTTCCTCCTAGATACAAGAAACTTTTGCCAAGTGCATCGCTAGTTGAAAATCTGACTGACACACCTCTGTGGTCGGTCGAAGCATCTATCATTGAAGGTGAACCCTCTAAGTCCACACCAGACTAAATTCAACAGGTCGAGATGGCAGTCAACCCAGTCTCGTCTTCAGAAGGTCCACCTTCAGATGATACAATGACCAAAGAGAATGAGAATGACACCATTCAAATCCTCTTCGTAAAAACAGACTCCAATGAACATGGGGAAATCTACCCGTTCCTTTACCGCACGAAGGAAATTCGTCAGATTCGTATCTAGCCATTTACTCGATCCCACCTCCAAGCAACCTAGTCGTTTCCTTCGACTAGAATCTACTAGGCACACCCCGTCTACCATATAATGTACCATTCCAAACCATCGTACAAGCTTACAGAATGGTCATGGTCAGTACTATCATAGATGAAGGGGCTTCTGTGAGTATCCTTTCCTCAAGAAATTGGAAAGCGCTTGGTTCGCCATCGCTTCTGCCTAAGATGCAAAATCTAACAAGCTTCGACAAATGAACCAGTCGACCATTAGGAATCCTTCCAAGTTTGCCTATAAATTTGAGAAGCAAAATTGTCTACTTGAACGTAATGGTAGTCCAAGGACCTTTGGATTAAAATCTACTCCTTAGGCATGATTACATTTATAGCATGGGAGCTATTGTCTCATCACTCTTTCGAGTGATGTGTTTTCCTCATGACGGCAGAGTGGTCCAACTCGTAGACCAGCTTTCATTCCATAGTTCACACATAGCTAATAGTCAAATGTCATCCCTAACTGATATTTTTTCCCAGGGAATGTCTCATCAATCTCCAGTCCATCCACTTGATGAGTGCGAGTGATTCGGTGATTGTGACTGAAACCGAGCGGGCATGCATCCTCGTCTGCTTCGGCAGGACAACCCGAGGTATGAGGTGGGTTTCCGGGTAGGAATATGACTAGTATGACACACCTATCCATTTAGGAAAATTGGATTGGACTGGAATAAGGTACCTCCAACAAAAGGTATGCCTTTCGTGACAGAGCAAGTGTTTTGTCTGCAAATTGAAGGGTAGCCTCGAAACTCTACTTCATTATACCTGGGGGCATGCAAACCATTTTGCATGAAAGTGAAAAGCGACCATTTATTTTCTTAGTTCGTAGGTTCTTAACCCTTTAAACTCATAGGATTGGTCATTCTTAGCTTACATAATGAAAGGATCCAAAGCAAAATTTTGAATGGTGCAAGCTCCCTAAACAATGAACCTATTGATGAGACATCTTTATGATATGACTCGCACGAGGAGTTTTACGCAAAGTTCAAGCTCGTTAAAAAATAAACCTAGCAATGAGCATATGTTCCACCAGAGTTTAAGCTCATTAAAAAATGAACCCACCTTCGGTAAATAACCATTGTGATCACATTATCATCAGCTTTTGAGCCTTGGTCGTGTTCCTACCATCACCTCCACTCTATTTTAGCTGATCATATGGCTCCATTTGATTGTTTACCCCTTTTGAGGAACAACTGTGACGATTGATTCTATAAGCCATCTTCTTTACATTACCATGATTGGAAAGTTCCAAACCTTACCTCGAACTAGGTGCTACCCCAAAATATCACTCGTTCCTCAAAAAATGAGTGTTCTTTAAGCTCTTCTCATCTCACTCATAAAATATGAAAAGATTGCCAAGCAATTTGCCTCTCCAGCTCGTTAAATCGATCAGAAGTGCTATCTCTCCTCTAGATTTTATTTTTGGACATGAGGGATCATTACACAAAAGGATTGAGCGTTTGTCTTGTTCGGCTCATTAAAACTATCGAAAAGTCATCCCTTTCGTATTGTTTTATACTTTTTCAGACTTAAGGGATTACATTACGAAAAAGGAATCCAGGAGTTTTCTTTCCGTCCCTTTTTAGACACTCTAAAATTAAAAAAGGAGTGAGTTATCTTTGTTGTTAAACTTGACAAAACCAATAGCGACAAACTTGTCCATGCAGACAAGAACGAGTTTCACTGTCGCTAGGCTCATTAAAACATAGTGACGGGTTTTCCCAAAGGGAAAATTATAGAACAAGCATATGTTATCCTCCTCAAGCTTGACAAAAATAAAGAGGTACTAGTCAGCAATGACTGGGGAAAAAATGGGAATAAAACTTGAAGAAACTTTATTGGTAGGAAGTCGCTCTTGAACATGACACTTTCACTCCATCACCATGATTGAGTCGGGTTGGGTTATTCCGTTCATGAGTCATATTACCATTGGTCCACCATACCATCCATTTTTGGGGTTAACACTACCAATCCATTTCAGCGTCGCCGATATGTTCAAGAGAAGTTGCTCAGAGAATTCACCAACCCAGCTTGTGTCTCATCCGCTGCAATACCTTCATGCTTCGTTCTTTCATGATCGCCACCCTGAACCCCATATCATCAGATCGTTTTCACCTCCACAAAATCATTTTCTCCGTTGAAGAGGTGTAGGATTGATATAAAGATCATCTGATTCCGATAAGTATTCATAGAGATATGAATTTATTTTGAAGGCTATCAAATTTATTCTATAAACATAGGATACACAAATTCCAAAAGAAAAATGACTTCTCTCAAATATATTATTGTGATTCAAGACTTGTTGATGTGTTTCCTCAATCCATACCTCGGTGAACAATTTTACAATTGAACTCCTTCGAGGTGCACCTCCTATTTCTAAAACTCCTTATCGTATGAGTATACAGGAATTAACAAAACTCTAAATGTAGCTACGGAACTGATTGATAAAGGATATATCCACCCCACTGTGTGTCCATGTGTGGACCTCCAGTATTTTTCGTAGAAGAATGAAACTCTAAGATTATGTCTAAGATTATGTATTGATTCTAGTGAGCTGAATAAACTAACTATCAAAAATAAATATGGTGTACCTGGAATAATGATTTATTTGATCAAGTTTGGGGGGCAAGCATGTTCTCCAACATTGACCTAAGATCTATCTATCATCAAATAAATATTAAGGAAGAAGACATTTGTAAAACATCCTTTCGAACACGTTATGGTCAATAACTCATATCCCAACAAGTTTTATGAGTCTCATGAACGATATTTTTCATCCATACTTCCATAAGTTTGTGTTGATTTTCATTGATGATATATTGATATAGTCTAACAATGCATTGTACCCTAAGTATAGTAAGCGTGACTTTTACAAAATTATATAAACTATCTTGGTCATGTCATATGAGCTGAAGGTATAGGTGTACACTTGGAGAAAACTAAGACCATTATGGAGTGGGCCACCTTGAAAGAATGTTGCTCATATTAGGTCCTTCTTGGGCTTAGTTCTATACTACCATTGATTCATTGAAGGATTTTCAAAAATTTCTTTCCCATGATTTAGTTACAAAAGAAGGGACCAAATTTCCACTCCAAAGTTGAATGTGACCAAAGCTTTGAGCAATTAAAACATCGACTTACTATGGAACTGGCATTAAAGGTGATCAATCTAGAGAAATATTTTGTTGTTTGTAGATATGCTAGGAAGAAGTTGGCTGAGTATTAACAACCCAAGAGGGGAAGGTTATAGCTTATTAATCCCCCAAATTGAAGGAATATGAGTAGCATTAGTGCAAGCAACAAGATGTTTAAGTGAATTCTACTTTGAAATAAAGCAGGTTAAGGGGAAATGTGCAGAAAGTTGAGTTGTATTTATGAAATACAATTCATCCAAGTTAAGTCAAAAACTACTCTCATATGATTTGTTTGTTTCTAAGATAGCTACCCGTCTTAGTGGGACTAGCAGCTCTGAATGGACACTAGATTTCCTAATAACAATGGGTACCCTACATCTTCTTCCATACAACGCTTGGAAGAAACTCGTTCCGAAGGATGAGTGGTGTAAGTTAATTTTTTTTTCACATACTAGTTCACGGATACCCGGGTCAGTGGGTAGCCACTACGTCCAGGGTTGTTTAACACTGAGTGGATGCCACCCGAAGGGCATCAACACCCCTCGACCTATTTACTGACTTGACCCCAAGAGCTTTCAGGATTCGACCGTGTGACCTCCCATTGGCGAGCCACTTGATTTGACTGATTGAGCTAACTCTTGGGGCTTAGTGGTGTAAGTTATTGTAAAGGTAATATTCCAAATTATGTAGCTGTTGTATGTAGCTGTTGCATCAAAAACATTCTTAACCTATCCTCTAGAATTCACCGGTTCATTCTAACCATCTTTCCATTTATCTTAGGCTAGTAATGAGAGAAAAGGGTATTAAAGAAATTCAATGTAAATTTTACATCCTTCTAGATTACTAGGTTGGGTATTCAATGCAATCTGAAAATTTATCTCATAAAAATATCTCCAATTCAACAGTCTCCTAAGTGGATTTCACTAGTATAAAATGACTATTTTTTCTTAGCTTATTAACCATCACCATAATTGGGTTATGTAAAATTGTGATAAAATTCAAAGTAATTACCTACCATTTTGAGTGAGGAATAGGAAGTGGTTGTAGTAGTTAGGGGATATCTTGATGTTAGGCCTTCCTAAGTGACATTCCAAATATTTTTCCAAATATTCAATAATATATTTTCTTAAAACCTGCTAGAAATAACCTTTCTTGATGATTGAAAGTAGTTTCTATATCCTCAGGGGACATCATATGGTTTCTTGTGAAATTCATCCAATACAAATTATTTAATAGTAATATAAATTCTATTTATGAAAGTTAACATTTTATCCATATTTATGCCATATTCATATTTCTTCCCTTTGTTCTAGGCTTTAATTGCCTACTACCAAAGAAAGATATATTCAGGGTCTTTAAGAGATGCTTCCTTAATCATATGAGAGAGGTTTTTGACTTAACTTGGATGAATTTTATTTCATAAATACAACGCAACTTTCTGCACATTTCCCCTTAACCTGCTTTATTTCAAAGTAGAATTCACTTAAACATCGTGTTGCTTGCACTAATGCTACTCATATTCCTTCAATTGGGGGGATTAATACGCTATAACCTTCCCCTCTTGGGTTGTTAATACTCAGCCAACTTCTTCCTAGCATATCTACAAACAACAAAATATTTCTCTAGATCGATCACCTTTAATGCCAGTTCCATAGTAAGTCGATGTTTTAATTGCTCAAAGATTTGGTCACATTCAGCTCTCGAGTGGAAATTTGGTCCCTTCTTTTGTAACTAAATCATGGGAAAGAAATTTTTGAAAATCCTTCAATGAATCAATGGTAGTATAGAACTAAGCCCAATAAGGACCTAATATGAACAACATTCTTTCAAGGTGGCCCACTCCATAATGGTCTTAGTTTTCTCCAAGTGTACACCTATACCTTCAGCTCATATGACATGACCAAGATACTATATATAATTTTGTAAAAGTCACGCTTACTATACTTAGGGTACAACGCATTGTTAGACTATATCAATATATCATCAATGAAAATCAACACAAACTTATGGAAGTATGGATGAAAATTATCGTTCATGAGACTCATTAAACTTGCTGGGATATGAGTTATTGACCATAACGTGTTCGAAAGGATGTTTTACAAATGTATTCTTCCTTAATATTTATTTGATGATAGATAGATCTTAGGTCGATCTTGGAGAACATTCTTGCCCCCCAAACTTGATCAAATAAATCATTATTCGAGGTACACCATATTTATTTTTGATAGTTAGTTTATTCAACTCACTAGAATCAATACATAATCTTAGAGTTTCATTCTTCTACGAACAATACTGAAGGTCCACACACGGACACACAGTGGGGTGGATATATCCTTTATCAATCAGTTCCGTAGCTACATTTACAATTTTGTTAATTCTTGTATACTCATACGATAAGGAGTTTTAGAAATAGGAGGTGCACCTCGAAGGAGTTCAATTGTAAAATTGTTCACCGAGGTATGGATTGAGGAAACACATCAACAAGTCTTGAATCACAATAATATATTTGAGAGAAGTCATTTTTCTTTTGGAATTTGTGTATCCTATGATTATAGAATAAATTTGATAGCCTTTCCACATGCATTTTCCCAAATGGTTAGGAGTAATAGGACATAACTTAATATTTTTCTTAATTCCTTGAATTCCCTTTCATTTCCAGATTAAGTACAGTAACTAACATATTTTCCCTTATAATATACTAAGGACCAATGTCCTGCCAACGAATCAATCTTTATTAACACATTTTATGATCCCAAGGGGACTATATTTAAATTAACATAAATGTGTTGTCTCAAAATATCCATGGGACACTCTTCAATTTTTTCAACTACCCTTTGCTTTGCCTCTATGGCTAATTGAACTAACGAGGTTTTCTGAAATTTACTCCTTTGGAGTTGGCATCCCTCTAAAACATTAGGACTAACACAGCTTAAGCTAGCACCTAGATCAAACAAAATAGAGATAGGTTGATTAGTGACCATACCTTCACACTCGATCATGGTGGGTTGGTATGGTACTTGATGTTCATCAAGTGCAACATTAATCTTGGGAACTCTCCTAACCACCTCCTCAATTGTGGAAGCTTCTTGCATTTTCGAAAGATGCTCCATTCTTGCTCTATGCTAACCATTTTTATAATAATGAAATTCTCTGCACGAGGAGCACTATAGAGGTTGTTTTTGTTGCTCGTCATTAGCACGCTTATTAACTACCTCAGTATTCCTATTTTCAGTAGATGCTTGGAACTTTGATTTATTCATTGCTCAAAAATTACTAAAGGGTCTTTGTTGTACATTCCTTACACTTGCAATTTCTATATGTCTATTTGAGGGCATATTTATTCCCCTAGAGTTCAAACCTCCTTTCGAGTCCTCACTTTTATGTTTCATTTGCTAGTAAGGGATGCAGATTTTTCGCACAGTGTCGTCCATTATCTTCTATAATAAAATTCCAACTTCTCCTTCATGAAGTTAGGTAGACTACTAATAAAATGTTGAATATTGGCCTTTTCTTCTTGTATACTATTATGTCCCTTTAATGCTAGTGTATTCCCTTATTATTGTCATTGTAGCCACTTATTGTTATTGTTGTTCCGATGTTATCCCCATATTTTTATTATTGTGTCCCATATAAGCCACTATTGTTATTGGGGTGCCCTTACATTATTATTGTTATGTGGGCTCTCATTATATTGTGATGTCTTAGACTCCTATATATAGAAAGGAGGTCTTGTCATTTGAAACATCCAATAATTGTTCATTTGTTTAATGTAAAGGAGGTTTCCCTCTCAAAGAGGCTAATTTTGAAGTCATGTATATATCTTTTCTTCTGTTTTGTGAGCTCATTGCATAACATTTGGTATGCGACCTTTGGATTCTAGGCTTTCGATGTCTCAAACAAGTCATCGTGGCAGTTTCACTATAAATTTGTTTCTACAAAGTTTCATATCCTGAAATTAAAACCCATTTGAACCAAAATCTTGATGAACCTTAGGTACATATTTCAGATTTTGTCTCCATATATTTTTGGAGATATAATCCAAGGTAGTTAGGGTTTTTGAATTCTCTCGAATTATATCTCAAATAGGTGACCTCGGGAAATCATCATAACTTTCTCTGTGAGAATCATATTTAAATTTTGTAAAAGGGTATAGAAAGATGACAGACTGTAGTATTTTATGTATTGTTTTCAGGTGTGAAGGTTGAAATAGTGACTTCTGGAACTTCGTACAAGTTCACTCTACTGAACTAATCTATAATCTTGTGATCACTGAAGATTTGGATTAATGCTTTCTTGGAGAATCCGATGTTGATCAGACTTGTGGGGTTGGAAAGAGGACTAAGAGGGATATCGCGGGATGAAATTTTAGACCTTGTAGATCCGAAATTACACAAATACAACATTAAACGATAGAACATTAAACGATCGACAGAAAACAAGCCAAGACAAGAGACACAAGATGTGGCGGCTAGCTAGGGACAAACCCTGAAATATGTGGGGAAACCCTTTGATCAAATCTTCTTTTATCTTCAATAATTTAGCAGAGAGAAATAGTACAATAAATCTAATTTATATCAATAGTAGGAAACCCTAGACGAGCACCATCAACATTAGTGGCTTCATTATCAAACTAGGGCAGATGATATCTCACAAACCGACTGTCGGATCGGCATGATTCCACCACCAAAAGTTGCGGCTTCTAGAGGAGGTTCAGATGAACCTACAACATCGTTCATATTAAAAGATATTCTAGTCCACGTAGGTCTATATTTACTTCTGCATTTGAAGCTTTAGTTTTGGTAGCTTCCGGCTTCAAACTAGGGCAGACGATATCTTGCAAACCGTCCGTCGGATTGACTTGATTCCACCACCAAAAGTTGCGGCTTTTAGAGGAAGTTTAGATG
>APFE030584408.1:0-25169 GCA_000404065.3 Pinus taeda
ACAGCGTAAACAAGATCATTTAAGTATACATGCTCATAGCTATTTCTGATGAAAACATAGAAAAATGCAGAAATTGAACTTAAGGTGTAGTGAAACAAATCTTAAGATATTCTTTTTTCCTGCAATTTAGAAGGCGGAACGGTCGTAAAAACATGAAAATTAACAGAGGAGAGAAACACTTATTGAATCATGTAGAAGCACAGGAATTCCGTAATCACTCCTTGGCCAATTGAACACATCAAGCAGTTTCGAAATCCACGCTCTCAACAATCTTTGATTATAGAAAGTATGATAGTTACAGTGCGGGTCTCTGCTTGGAGAAAATGCTGGGAAGAAAATTGAGCGATGTCTTCGACTCACTAACTAACCAACCTACCAACCAACCCACCCCTCACTACATTGTTCAGGGTGGTATATATAAGCAAAATATCAGAAAGACATTCATTACAATTGACCTAAACAAGTCTGCTAGAAAAGCTCTTCAAAAATCTAAGTGTTGCTGGAATTAAATGCAGGTAAGTCCTTTTGGCTGCGGTAAAGGCAGCTGAATCAAAAAAGACTACAATGTGGCCCTTGGAGGCTTGATGCGGTGCTGCTGGGACGATTGTGCTTCGGGATCTATAGTTCTACTCTGGTGCGAGTTAAATGTGCAATGATTATGATTTGAGTGCTTTGAGTGGCTTCGCCCTCTTTCTTTGACTCTGCTGGAAGGTATTAACTGTTCTCCTGCTTCGGGCCGCTGCTTAAGATTTTCACTAATACTCTTTGCCGCTACATTGATGGCTTCTGCCGCCTACTGATACTCTTTAACACCCTTGCTACCTGATGATTTGATCTGATACACTTTAAACTTTATCATTGATCCTCTGCTGTCTTTAAACCGGATCAATTTGGCACGATCGGGCGATTTTCGGGCTTTTTCGGCGCACAACGGGCTAAGGAATCAAAATATTCCCCAAAGATTCCCTGAAACAGCCTATTTCCCGTAGCGATGTGCGATTAGTGCTTCGTGCTAATCGCACCTCTGTTTCTTGTTCTGGAGCTCCGAAGTGCGATTTCTCTTCCTGCGCGAATTTTCGACTTTCTGGCTGCTGACGTCAGTAGTACGGCGGATGACGTCAGCCTGCGGTGGGTCCCTGGTATGGAAGTGACATGGCGAGGTGCTGATACTGAAGGCGATGCGATGAACTTCTCTGATGCAATCGCAATATCGCATCGGCGGGGAACGGGAAGGTGTTTCAGTTGGACATTTGGCACTTGCGACCGCCGATCGCCGATATCGCGATATCGCGTCGGGTGGCGACGGATGGGTCATAACTTGCATGGAGAGGAAACTGTGATCTTGAGATGGATCTGGCTTTCTATGGTCTGCGGAGTGTTGAGGAAGTCAACAAGGTGTTTGTTGCGGTTGGAAGGAGTAAGTAAGTGGGTGCGAAAGGCGTTTGAGGCTTCGGAAGGGGTCCGATCACCTCAAAGGGATTTTATACTTTGGAAGGAGTCCATTGTATTTGGAAGATGGTTTGAAGGGGCAGCATGAGGGTTCTTGCTAAGTTTCAGGTAAATTGAGCAATTCCCGGGGGTACTTATGGTTATTTTTCAACCAGGGGGAGGGATATTTACATAGGGGATGATTTACATAATTTTAGTAAGGGGATAGGGAAAATATAAGGAGTTAAATAATAATGTGAGTGGTTAATATGGAGATGGTAAGAAAGCGCTAAGTTTCAGAAATCTTAGGCTGCAATGGGGGAATAGAATCTTATAGAGGGGATATGGAATTCCTTTGAGTAAAGCAGATCTTCACCCAAGCTAATGATATGAACATGGTGGAACTTAGAGGTATCAAGCAGATCTTGACCTCTTTTGGGGAAGTTAGTTAATGATTTGGGGGAAATGGGGAAAGGGAGTTATTTATACCTATTTTTGAGCTTTTCGCCTAGAACTGCCTACTGATTGTGTCCTGAGTAAAGATGACGCCTGGAAATCTGGAACTGATGAGCAACTAAGATTCAACAACCTCAAAACTACCTACCCAGCCTACTTACCTAACATTTTTTCTTCCTTTGATTTGGGTGCACTTAGACTTGCAAACCCATCATTCCATTTTTTCTTTTCATGCTTTCCTATCTACAGACTACCCTTATTTCATTCGAGGGCCCAGATTAAGCTGTTGGGCTCCTTTGATTCCCTACCTATCTAAGAATCTGCCAAGATTAAGCTGTTTGGACAGATTTATGTTCTCTATATTCTAAAACAGGAAATTTAAACCTAGGGAGACCAAGATTAAGCTGTTTGGACCTCCCTTTTACTGAAACTTGGCGATACCGAGATAACTTCTCAAAATTTGCAAGGCAATTGAATGCACTCTAAGTAGCCTTCTTCGCTTGGAGACTGTTAAGCAAATATGGAGCATTGCAGCATGCAAAGTATGACATATTTGGCCTGTAAAAATGTCAATCATGAAATATGAGTAACCTGCTACAGCAGGAGGCTAACAGAGCACCTGTGGAATCACAACAACATACTACTATCGAAGAACAAAGATCTATAGTCATAAATAACACAGGACCAGATGTGTGTTAACCATACAAATGCATATGTAAACAAGTACACAAGAATATGGAGGAAAACTTGAATAGCTTTATTAAGATGAAAAGTAGCAAGAGGATTACAACCATATGTTCTGACCCAGCATCATCCTCCACCTAGAAAGCCCTTCTTCACCTCAAGTAAAGCTTAGATCACCCAACACTATGAATGTACACTAGAAAACCAACAGTACTTCTCTATAAGATACAAAATTCCAGCCTCTGGATCTATGTGATGAGGGATCCATATATAGATGATTATAGGGAGGTGAGTCATCTTCTGGGATCTTGATTGGTGTCCTCTCTCTAATAGTTCCTGCTTCCACTTGGAGAATGATGATCTCTTATTCATCCCTGGTCGAAAACAAAGAGGCAAGTGTCAGAGGGAAGCTTCCGGAAGATTCCATGATCTTCAACCTCACATTTTGTCCCTATCATTTTTCCATTCCTGACCATCACACCCTACAGAGGAGCAATTTAGTATGCATCACACCTTGTACACTGGGAAGGTGATATGCATCGCACCCTCTGCACTGGATTTTCAGTATGGTCTAGTTTTGACCATTTATGAGAAATTTTTAGTGGAGAACTTCTGGGAGATGATGTAATCAGCTGACCTTGTTCCTTTAGGCAGTGAAGCAACACTTTTAGGGACTTAGGAGCCCTCAGTTTATGGACATTTATGATTGGGGTTGAAGTGCCCAAAAATGTCTATAACAGCAGGAGGAATAAACTACATAGATAAAATAAATATTCACATAACATCGATATCAAACATGGTCGTGTCATTGTGAATTCTATTAATATTTTTAATTGAATGATTCCATTCAATCATGCATCAAGAAGAGTAGAGAAATTGTCAAAAGTATAAAGTATCTCCAATTAATGGGATGTGCCATATGTTGTTAACCATAATGGGCACTCCCTATGGCCTTATGATAATGCTCAAATAGACACCTTTATGAATTATGAACCACATGAGTAGATCAATGGTGTTGATTCTAATAATGTGTTTAAAAATATTTCACAAGAATCTAGGTCAACATTCATTCTTAGGAATGTTTTACAAAGATCTTCAAATAAAAGTAATTGCATAGCCATAATCTCGTGTCAAATGTAAATGGGTGTAATGTTTTCAAAAGAAAGAGTTTATAAATTGGTCATTTGGTGCACTAGTGAATGAGCTATTATTTCATTATGGAATTTACTCATTTGAGTTGGAGCCTATCAATTTAGTGCTTTGTCCAATAGAAAAAATGGTGGAATTAAAACTAGTTATATCCTAATAGTTGAATGTATTAATAAATTTAAAGGTTTTCCAACACGAATGAAACAAAATCACAACATTAATACCTTGGGTATAAAGGTGAATTTGGTCAATCAATGTTCTCCAGAGTCAAATTATATGGCCATGGGATTGATTTCAAATGTTCTAGAAGGAGAGATACTACACTTTGCACCACTATATGTTAATGAATTTGGAGTTTCAATTGAGAAAGTCTTCATTTAATGTGATATATGTTACATATTAGAAGGTTCTATATAGAAATGGCTCGGGAATCATGTAACTTAACCTTACTGGAAAGCCTTAGATATCATATTTGATAGTTATTTCATTCATTTTTATATTGCAGAATATATAATTAAACTACCTATGCATTTAATATGTCAATCCAAGGGGCGACGATGGCGGTGCTGGTTAGGTTTAGGTTTACAAAATCAAGGAGCAGGGCGACTTTGCGCGCAGGCTTCGGGTAACTGCGTGGGTCAGGTTACACTGCTGTCGACAACCCATAAAGTTTTTTTTTGGCTGGCGGTTTGTCTCAAAGTCTATGCTTTTTCATTTGTCGTTTCTTGAAGCGCGAAAATAGTAGGGTTTTTACACAGGTATTCTATTCTTGTTGTTTTTTCTTTCCCGTGGTTTTCCGTGAAACTGCCGCGGACTTACCTGCTCAGAATTTCCGACTGACACTCTCCTGGGTCGGTGAAACCATGGTTAACCCCACGGAAATCCTGGCACTGGACCCCGAGGTGGAAGATTTATTATCGATGTGGGGTAAGGAAATAAATACGCAAAATGTGGAACACTACTTTGGGGATATTGACACACCGGGCTTGGAGGTGGTTTCAAACTCAGACTCTCCTTTTCCTCTGACTCATAGCAAGAAAATGGGTAGCTGGACTTCGCACTCTGGCTCACTGAGTGCCCTGATACCAGCGGATGCAGTGGTTACCAATGGGGACAATGTATTTGGCTTACCGACGGACCCAAAAGGAAAAAAGCCATATGAAGGGTTTTCTGTCTCAAAGGTTTCTGAAGACATCTTTAAGAGAGGCTTAACTACAGGACTAGACCAGGAGCGGGCAACAGGCGGGGTTCTCACATCTTCGAGTTTCCCCCTACTCAGTGAAGCCCTAAACCCTAAGGGGTTCTCTGCAAACGATTGTGGGGAGGCTCTTGTGGGGGCGAGGGAAGCCATAAATGCCTCGGAGGTCAATACTCCCCACACAGACAATGGGGTCTGGGGGTCTTTGGATTCAAACCAGCCTACACAGGAGATGGAATCACAGGGTATTACACCTTTGATAATTCCGGTCATTACAAGAACTCGGGAAGATACAAGAGTACAGGCGGAAAGGGCCGGATTAAAGGGGGCAAAACGAAAACCACAAAGACCTATTGGCGCTTCGGAGGTCGTCGACAACCTGGTCCTCGGAATGGAGGTCTCAATGGTGGAAGCTTTAACTGTGGCCGAATGCACCTTGGTCGGCAGAGCAAGAGGTAAGAAATTCACCTCTGAATTTCTTCAAGAATGGGGTGAACAATCTTTTAAAAATGAAAGCCCTTTCAAATTTGAAGCCCTTGTGCTGGCAAAGGGATGGTTTCAATTTAGGTTCGAAGATAAAGGATCCGCAGACTGGGTTTTACAGCGAAACTGGCATATAGGAAACATACCACTCTTGTTAAAAAAATGGTCTCCTCTTTTTGATGCCATCAAGGAGAAAACCGATGTCTTCCCGGTATGGGTTCGGGCGCCGGGCTTACCATCTTTCCTCTGGACAGAGGAGGTTTTCAGGACTATTGGTAACAGATTGGGGGGGTTTATGGAGGCAGACATGTCTTTTTTGAAGACAAAAAACAGGGCTATAGCCCGTATCCTGGTTATGCTAAACCTGAGTGGTCGTTTGGCAAAGAAAATTAATCTCTTGTTTCAGGACTATGCTTATGAACAGATACTTGACTATGAATATTTACCATTCAGATGCCACCGCTGCCATGATTATGGGCATATGGCCAAAGCTTGCCCACAGTCGAGAAGAAGAAGACATTTCAGAAGTTCTCATCCTGGGAATGGATCGGAAAATCTACAGGTGCCGTCGAGGCAAAATATGTCGGATGTCCATGATCAAAGGGACATGGAGACAGAGGAATTTGTGCAACCTATCGAGGACGAAGGAATTCTATTTCAGAGGGATGCGATGGGAAAAGAGAAAATTCCTCAGACTACAGGGAAGGACAAAGCAAATGAGGTCGTAGACGCTAAAGCGACAGTCGAACAGGTCAAGGATACACAAATTACTTCTGCTGGCGAGGTATCGGGTATGCAAATAGACCCTCTTCCTATTCTTTTACATGAACAAAATTATGTAAAAAACAAAACTGAGCCCGAACATCATAATGAACAGGATATGGTTTATGAAAAAGATATAAATCATCATTCCGTTAGTCCAAATATTGAAAATTTAGCCAACTCCTTTCCGTCGTTGGATATAAGTTGTGATAAAATATGGCCTTCTCTTCAATCCCCTGCTCCTCGACCCCAATGCCCTTACAATTTGAGATCCTTGGGCAGAAAGCTGGAAGAACAAGTTTCCTCTGGTGGGTTGGGTATGTTACACCCTCAGAATAACATTAAAAATAAGAGAGGTCGAAAATCACACATGTCCAAGGCGAAACTGAAAGCAAAATTGGATGTTGCAGATGGCAAACAATATTCCATCCCGGGGGTCCTTAGAGCAGCCCAACCCTTTGAAGAAGATATCAAATGATTTTGACATCCTGGAACTGCAGGGGTTTGGCTAGCAAACCTAAAAAACTGGCCTTGAAAGATTGGGTCAAAAACTCCAATTTTGATGTTATTTTCCTTCAAGAAACCTTGGGGAAGGCCCCTGAGATTGAAACCATGCTAACCTCTCTTCTTCCGGGTTGGGCCTTCACTGCTTTGGATGCCTCTGGCCACTCGGGGGGTCTTGCTATTGGTATTAAAGAGAGCCGGGTAAAAATTCTCAGTCACTGGGGTTTGAAGAATGTTTTGGGAATGGAGGTCTTATCCCCGGATTTCCCCATCCCCATAACCTTTGTAAATATCTATGGGCCCTGTCAAAACAGGGTTTCCTTCTGGGATGATTTAATGTCAAAATCGGTGATGAACAATTCGATGATGATCCTGGGAGGTGATCTAAATTTCTCTCTTGGGAGGAATGAAGCTTGGGGCCCTTCTGCAAAAGAAGACCCCTCTGCTGATTTTTTTCACAATCTTTTTTCAGAGAACAACTTAATCGACCCTGCTCCGGTTAAACTAAAGCCTACCTGGAGGAACAGAAGAGTGGGAGGGGACCGGATTGCAAAAAGACTTGATCTCTTTCTGGTTTCGGAACCTCTCCTTTTCAGGGTCCCTATGATCAGACAGTGGGTCGAGGAAATTGGGAACTCAGATCATTTTCCGATTTTCTTGGAGATGACCAACCCTCCTCCCAAACCTCCTGCCCCCTTTAAGTTTAACCCAGCCTGGCTTCAAGATCCCTCTTTCTGCAAATTGTTTAACGATACTTGGTTTCACCAGAGGCAAAATATCGGGGTGGACAAAAGCTTTCTGTTTATGGAGAATTTGAAAAGACTCAAGAAAGCTACTATCTCCTGGGCAAAGGATAAAAAATTGAAACAATCCGAGGAGATGTCCAGAATTAGAGAGGAACTGAAACATATGGAAAGTATGGAGACAGATGGATATTCCTCACAAGCCTCAAAGGACAGAATCCTCTTTCTGGAGAAACAACAAAACAAAATCCTGTTGGAAAAGGAAGAAGAATGGAGGATTAAAAGCAGGGCTATTTGGCTAAAAGCGGGGGATGAAAACACAAGATTCTTTCATAATTTTGCAAAAGGGAGGAAATCTGCAAACACAATTTGGAGACTAAAAGATGAAGAAGGGAGAGATGTCAGCTCATTCCATGAGCTCTCTGGCCTGGGTAAAAGACATTTTCAAAACATTTTTTCAGATCAGAGAGAGGCTTCTATCACTGAAGTCTTCAGAACTGTGCAAAGTTTTCCCAGATTTGTCGAGGAAGATGAAGCTGAAGACCTCTTAATTCCGGTCACAAAGGAGGAGGTTGAAGCGGCCATGAAACTTATGGGCAAGGATAAAAGTCCTGGCCCTGATGGCTGGACTATAGAACTTTTCCTCCACTTCTTTGAACAAATTGGAGCAGAGATAACGGAAATTGTTGAAGAATCAAAGCAGAAAGGGGTAATATATAGACCTTTTAATTCAACCTTTATTGCTCTTATTCCAAAGAAGGATGATCCGGAAATCTTTGAAGAATTTAGACCTATTTCCTTGTGTAATTGCATCTATAAGATTATTTCTAAGGTCATTGCCCTCAGAATTGGTCCGATCTTATCTAGAAATATTTCAATGGAACAATTTGGTTTTCTGAATGGAAGACAGATACACGAAGCCATTGGTGTTGCACAGGAGGTGACTCATAGTATAAAAGTGAAGAAACTGAAGGGTGCTGTTCTAAAGATTGACCTTTCTAAAGCTTACGATCGGATTAACTGGCTCTATCTAAGGATGTTGTTAACCCACATTGGCTTCAGCTATCCTTTTGTCAGTTGGATCATGGGATGCATCACAAATGTCAGTTTTGCTGTTTTGGTCAATGGAGCTGCCTCTTCCTTTTTCAACAGTCAGAGAGGACTCAGACAAGGGTGCCCTTTATCTCCACTTTTGTTCCTCCTTGTGGCGGAAGGATTAAGTAGATTGATTCACAAAGCTAGAAGTGAGGGTAAGGTAAAAGGTATTGAGGTTGCAATTAATCTACACATCACTCACCTTCTCTTTGTTGATGATATTCTGATTTTTACTAATGGTTGTCAAAATGAATTAAAGGAGTTTAAATGTATCTTTGATCTCTTTCTAAAAGCCACTGGCATGCAAATAAACACTGGAAAATCCCAAGTCTGTCTTTCAGATTTTGAAAGAAGAGAAAGAGATAGATTGTTAAATCTATTTCCTTTCCCCTCCCAACCTCTGGAGGATCCTTTCAAATACTTGGGCTTTTGGCTAAAACCTGCTGTGTACAGGAAAGCAGATTGGAACTGGTTAATTGCTAAGATTGAAACTAGAATTTCCCATTGGAGTTTCAGATGGTTGTCAAGAGCTGGCAGATTGACCCTGATAAAATCTGTTTTGTCAGCAATCCCAGTTTACTGGGCAGCACCGACGTGGATCCCAAAAGGTGTGATGGAGAAAATTTGTAGAATCTGCTGTAGATTTCTTTGGCCGGGTTCAAAGGAATCCTCCGGCTTGCCCTGGGTAGCTTGGGATAAAGTGGCCAGACCAAAAGAATGGGGTGGATGGGGATTAAAAAGATCCCCAGATTTCAACATCTCTTTAGCTGCAAAATCTGGTTGGCGCCTTATTTCAATGGAAAACCTGTGGACTAGAGTGGTCAAAAGGAAGTACATTGACCCAATTCCTATAGATGAATGGATTCGGAGCCAAAACAAGAAAGGACAACACTCTTCAGCTATCTGGAAGGCTACGGTGGAGGCTTTCACAGTTATTGAACAAGGCCTGGCCTGGAAAGTGGGAGATGGAAAACAGATCAGGATTGGAAGAGATCCTTGGGTTGGATGCAATGATGCTTTTGCTTTATCCCCGGGATTTCTTAGACACCTCGACTCTAAAGGTATCCAGACATTAAATCAGGCGGAAAGAGTTGGGCAGTCTACCAATCCGGACGATCCCAGCCTTTCTATGTAAATTATCTGAAGAAACAATAAACCATCTTTTCATTTCCTGTCCTTTCACAAAGAAGATCTGGGTGGAGGTCATGCGTCTTCTCAAGATCAATGCTCAGTGGGGGGCCGATTCAATGGAGACCTCTTGGTCGAAATGGTGGCATTCTTTTCCAGATGGGAACATGAGGAATTTGCCTCTTATCTTTGTTTGGGGTGTCTGGCTATCCAGAAATAATAGTCTCTTCCAAGACAAGGACACTCCCCCATCAGTCACAGCCATTAATGTCACTGCAATTTACAATACTTTGCCTCCTCCAGAGGACATAGTTCCCAAACCAAATCAAAATTCCAACATAATACAGGAGGGTATCCCTATTGGGTATTTCGATGGGGCTTCTCAAAATAATAAGGCTGGTGTAGGCATTTGTATTTTCATCAACCCGGAACACACATTAAAAGCTTTTGTTGGGTTGGGTTCCGGCACAAACAACTTTGCAGAGCTCTCGGCTTTGCGCTTTCTCCTTTGTTGGCTTCAACACAGAAATATAAACACTATTCAGATTTTCGGGGACTCCCTAAATGTTATCAACTGGATTAACGGAAAAGCTTCTTGTCAAAATCAGATTCTGAAGAACATTGTTGAGGAAATCATGATCCTAAAAACTTTCTTTAACAGGTTTTTGCTTTATCATATTTACAGGGACCGGAACGAGGAGGCAGACCAGTTATCTAAGGCTGGTCTACAACAGGATTTGGGCTGCTGGAGTATAGAAGAAAACATACAGGGGCAGATTTATAGATTTGATTTGCCCCCATACTTACAGCATTTTTGACTTTCTGGTATCATCACCATTTTTGTCAGTTACACCGCGGCATTATCACTATGTTATATTTATATTTCCTGTATATATCTGTTGTTAGTTTCTTTCCTGTTCCAGATGGCAGACTTCTTATAACAAACCTGCAAAAACTTATGTATTTATAAATATTTTTTGTTTATATGGGGTTGTTTTCCTTCATCGAAGGAGACCCCAGACTATGATACTACTTGCATAGCCCTGCGTGGCGTCATTACCTCCGTCAGGGAGGCGGAAACATTTGTTTTTTCAGCTAGATACAGAACAGCTCCAGTTTCATGTTGAGCTGATACTTTCTTCTTGTGCCCTCAGTGTGGCTGTAATGGTTGGGATCTCCCGCCTTTTTTGATATCTCAATATATAGTTTTGAGGATTTTTTCAGCGGAAAAAAAAATATGTCAATCCAAGACTCAAATTCTAGTAAGATATTGTTGTATTATATATAGGCGTTATAGGTGCTACGCACTAGTTTACTAGTCCAAGAAAGAAAATTGCAATGCTAAATGATGTTCACAAGATGAATTATAGGACTCAACCTTGGAGAATGAAATGGAAATCACATTTGTTAAATTTAACAAAATTTTAACCATTAAGCAATTAGGATAGCTTAAATTGAATTAAATGTTATGTTTTAATTGAAAATGTTTTGAAATCAATTAACTCATATGGTCACAATGACCTTTATGAACTGAAAAATGAAAAGAAAAGGAATTGGAAATGCAATTATTATGTTTGGGTTGGCCCTACCTTGACAAAATAAAAGTTCTTGGAAACTAATTACAAAGCACTAAAATAATCAAACACTATTTTCTTCATACTTATATAAGATATTGAACATGTTGTAATCTAACCTCAATTATACGTTAAATCACAATAGTCATTATTAACATAATTATAATTTTGTCATTCTATCTATTAGTTCCCTACTTACTACTGGTAGGGGCTATGTATACTAAGAACTTGTACACTAATCATTACATGATGAAAAGGATATATGTAACGAGTTAACAATTTTTTTTTTGAATCAAACCAAGTTGAGAATCAAAGACTCTTAAGTGGGTTACATAATGTTGTCTTATTCTCATGTATAAAACAAAACATTAAGCACTCTCTCAAGTAAAGGAGTAGAAAAAACCTTCTTGATTAATCAACACCACTTGTCATCATTCAATCATGCTCATAAGTAGAAAAGAGTGTATCCCATAAAATCCTTTTAGGACTTCTTCTCATAGGAATCTACAACATAGTGATTTATACTTTAATATTTGCTTCATCCCAAGCATGGATTTCTAATCAAGAATGAAACAATTTATGGGGTTTTATATCATCTAACAATGGTTTTGTAGCACCACACGTTTATCATAAACATTATGTTGCCACAATTGACCAAAATTTATCCATCATCTTGTGTCGAATCCTTGTTTCTTTTTCTTCCATGCTTCTTGTATTCCTTTTGTTGTCTAGGTGAATCCTTAAAAGAATTTGTGTGGATCCTTAAGTTGGAAGACACTGAGCTTTAATGCAAATTTCCCTTGCAATTTATTATCTTTGGGCATGCTTGGTGAAGATGATGGACATGCTAATCGAAAATGGGTTGAGGATCTATTCCTTTTAATTCCTCCATAATGATAGAAAGGGCTATCTCATCAAGATCCATGTCTTTAAGTGCATCTTGAACAATAAATTCACTTACATATAATATTTCTTATTCCTTTGGTTGTGACTTTTCTTATGGATTTTCTAAGGGCTTTCTCTTCCATGTTCCCATATTTCGATGTATTTCCACATTTTTTCAAGCCCTCCTTGATTGTTTTTTTATTTTGGCAACACTTTGCATAGATTCAAACTTGTTTATGGACTGAAGGTACTCCTTAGATTGCATTGCCGCTGATGGACACTTGTTCCTTCTTCTTGAGGTAAACTTTTCAAAATCTCAATCATCCTTTTAGCCAAAGTGTTCTAATGGTATCTCTCTCTGCATTAAATGGAAATCATGAAATAAGTAGTCGTATTCATAACAATGCCTACAATGAATGGTACATGCTCACAATCTAATGGTTGATTATAGATATTATCTTGATAATATATGTCAATCAATGTAGGAAGACAATAATAAATGTTCATATAGACACAAATACATGTGTCAAAAGAATTTTTTCCTCTACTTGTTTCTTATTATATCTTGACAATACTACCAATTGCATTACCATGAATTCCCTCTAGGGTTTCTTCCTACCAAACTCTCATGCGAGAGGGAAAAGATGAACTGAGATTAGAGCTGCAAGGAAATATTTTTTCTTTGGGATGTATTTCTCCTTCAAAAACCACATTAATAATAATGCATTATTGAAGAAAGAGGGGCCATTTTCAAATACTTTGGTTCTTTCGCCCATATTTTCAAAAACAATAATGAATAAGGTTTTAGATCCTAGATCAAGATTTATCTGTCCTTTGTGTTTCTATTTCTTTTTAATCCACCAAAATAGGAATTTTTCAAAAGGCCACATGCCAATAAATTTGGAGATTAGAGCATGATTTTTCATGAACTAAATTTATTTAGAAATTTTGTTGGATTTCACCTTGAATTCCAGATCCTGCATATATTTTGGAAGGCAATGACCTAAGTTCCCACTCAACCAAAAAGAACCCAAAGGTGGCTTCTCCCTTGTAGGGGCTTCATTTATGATAGCATGTTTGGATTCCCTTGATGATGATTGATGAAGTGTATTTGTGTGAGTTCTTGTAGGCCCCAAAACATGTCATATCCCATGAGACCACATTACGGTGTGAGGTGATTGCACCCCTACTTGAAGGATTCGCCATTGTGGTATAGAATCATAGGACCCGTAAGCACCAGATACTAAAGACTAAATCGTCACCTTTTATCAAAAGGTAGACACCAACAGCTTTCCTCTAACTTTATCTTTAAGTGTGAGACTTCAATTTGCGTTATTCTCTTTTTTTGAAGGACATGGGGGTGAACCAGATGTGAGTGTTTGATCCATGGTCATGTTATGCCATGAAACCAGGTAAGTGGATCATTAAAGTTGTTTCAAATTTGGTAGGGAGAGGATCAATGAACAATCAATGGTGTACAATTAAGAATATTTTCCATGTCACTGCATTAACGATAGCAACTAGCTCAACTAGTGGGATATATTAGGCATTTATTTTGGCAATATTGTAGTTTGGAATTGGGAATTTCAATCTCAGGCTCAAAGTGAAAGGGTACTTTAAGGTGTGTGATGATATGAGTGGTTCCAATAATCTTGGTATTTTGAGTCACAAAATGTCCATACATAGCACTCTTTACCTTGGCATATTCATTTGTTAAGGTAAATTACTATTTTATGGTTTCTTGGTGTCCTATTAGGGTGGTGGCCTTATGTATATGGTCTTCAAGCATCTCACTCTAGAATTGACAGACTCACTCTTGGCTACCAGTGCGTGGTTATTTTAACTCCATCATTCTTTCACTTAGAAGATGTTTTCCTTTTTGGATCTACCTTAGAGAGAGTTGGTGAAGAGAAACTGCAACATCACAGAGTCTGCCCAAATGCCATTATAGTGAGAAATGATGAGGGAAATGATGCAAACCCAAGTACGTAGAGTAACTATAGGAAGATGGGGCTCATGGATTAGGAATCTTTAGCATATTTTGAGCTATGGTCAATGATTTTATTGGTACATTCCCTAGCACATAGTAAGCTCCACCCATAATGATGAGCCAAGGAGATTCAGGGAAACTTGGCAAGTAGTGGCTTTGACACCTCAGAAGCACACGTCATGCCTCAAGTATATATGCATACTCTATTAGGCCTCCTAGACTATATTGTTTTGTAGGAAATGAGAGAAACAAAGGTGGAAATATTAGCAAGAATGGATAGGCTGGAAGAAAGGGTCTCAAACCTAACCAAGAAGCATGATTTGTGCCTATCACCACTCTAGGAACTAGCCCAAGAGGTAGAGGAAAATGTTGAGGTAAAAGAAGATCTTGAACCAGAAGCTAGATTCCAAGGCAGTCCTAATCAGCCTGAAGGGATGTAGAAAATGATATTCAATCTGTGTCTTTTACATTTTTGTGACATGCCATGTCACCTTTGTGAAGAGGTTGTTAGTTCCAGTCTTAGCAGCCTATCACTAGGGATCAAAATGGGCTCTTACTATGTCTGGTTTTCAGAGATTTTTTGCACATGATATTCAGTGAAAATCATATCCTAAGTATTTCCATTAGAAGAATCTTGGGAAAATATTTCCAACAGTATATCACACTCCCATAACTGGTTTCTAGATCACAAGATATGATCAAAATGAATGAGTAATTCTTGGTTATGCAGGTTTTGAGGTCAATTGCTGCACACAATGACAATTTTAGTACAAGATCGGTTTCTGAAATAATGGTAAGGAATTTTTCAAAAGTGAAAGAGGTTTTTGTCTATCACATACCAATTAACAAAAACCTCCTTCATTTTATGCATAGGTGCTACTATGTGGGAGATATATAGTGATATTTGGATCCTACATTAAAACAAAGAAAAAATTTCATATTTTTTATTGTTTTAGTCATTTTAGTGCGGTGCCATTTTACAACAGATGGAAAGTAATTTTGAAAAAACCAAGGAGTTTTTTTTTAATAATGAGCCATATAAAAAAAACCTCTTTCATTTTATTCACAGGTATCGAGAATTTCAATATGGGACTAGATCTTTACAGCTCATTTTGACATATTTAAGTTTTTAATGATTTTCGTTTTTAGAGATGATATTGTGGCATAGATTCCGAGCAAATGGAAACGAATTTCCAGAATATGAGAGAGTTTTTTCTCCAACATGACCTTGTCTACAGAAACCTCTTTCAGTTTTGTAACAGGTGCTATGGTGTAGGAGATACGAGTTCATCTTCAACACCTATTTTCAGAAATTCGGTCCAAGTTTAATGTAATTGATTCTATTTTGAAGAAGATGGTTGAGCTCAATTCTCTTAATACAGGGATGAGCTAAATTTATAAATTTTATGAATTTCGTATTGGAGAGGTTCGATTTTTGCAGCAGAGAGGCTATCTTGGCTTTGTGTAATGTTTTTTCTTGAATATCATTTTAATAAAGTAGTCTTTTGCCCTTTAGATCTAGGATTCATCACGGTGCTGATGTTTAGTATGTTTTCCTGTAATTCATTTACAATTTATGTTTTTTCTGCCTTGTTATAGCATTATCTAAGTGATATGTTAGGAATTCATCCGTAATGATGCTCCTTTCATGATGATTTTGCTGTTAGTTGTAATGGTTGTCTTAGCAGAATTCATCCTTGGCTAGATGCTCTATTGAGCAACCTCATGATTCTCTTTCATCTAAAGTTGTTGTTGAAAATTCATCCTTTGTCTGATGCCTACAGGGCAATGGGATTTATCCCCTATACTTCTCACATTTACAATCTTCACTTGGCTAAACATGACATTTAATTTGCCCCAGGTTTTTCGGCAGAAACTGACATCGATTCCATAGTCCAAATCATCCTTTCTCTTGCTGTTTCGACCCAAAACAAATCCAATCAAATCCTCTGAGCTACTATACCTAGCCTAAAATCCATATTTGATTCAGTCATCTTGACTGAAATTCACAAGGAGAGAGCCCTGTCTCGACCTGGTAGGGCTACCTACTAGGTTAAGCATGGTTTGATGTTACTCTAGACCTGCCTTCTTTCAGCCTGAGATAGATCCAGGCCCTAACAGAGGTTACTAGGTTGAGTCTCCTTGATAGCCTCTATATTTAATTACAATAATGTATGAAAATGATTAGTTTTGGAGTGTTTGGACCAAAGGATTCAAGCCATGCTTCTGCTAGCATGAGACATGCCTAGTTGTTATGATTGTACACTATGTATATTTTGTTTTAATAATTAATATAGTGACAACTTTGCAAAGAAAAAAATACATGAAAGTGGGCTTATTTTTAATATAATCTTTTTGGGTGCAACCAAAAGGTACCACATGGTACCTTTCAAAATAATGAAAAAATCCTTGCTCTCCATGATTAGATCCAACCCCTTTGAACTTGTTAATGTTATTAAAGATGTTACTAATACTATTGTTATTACTTTTATTAATACCATTAATACTACTACTAATAATAATAACATTATTACATTATAGTGAGATGAATAATTACAATAATGAAACATTAATAATATTTGTTATTAATAATATTTTTATTAATATTAATCATGGTATTGCTATTGATTTTAATATAATAATTTTCATATTATTAATAATAATGATTTTTATAGTATAAATGTTAAGAATTTTATTTATCAATGTTAATGTTATTGGAAGAAAAATGGTTTTTTTGGGAACTCCAATCTAGTTATTCACTAAGCCAATAGGAAACTGCAGTTCAAAATAATAAATTAGATTATATTTGGTCAATTGAATAAATATATTTTAAAATTTGAATGGATTTTAAAATTCGAATGACAAAAAGTTATCCAAGGAAGCTCTATCTATATCTCTCTATCATGGGTACTTGTCCCCATCCACGAATTCTTCAAAGATCATATGGCTCAAAAATTCTCATTTTTCTTTATAACTCAAATTATATGTTATGTGGTTTTTATTTCTAGAAATAAGAGAAAATATCAGTGGAATTCTTACATCAATAAAATATGCTCGGAAATCAATCATTGACTGTAAGAAAAAAGCTACAAAGCGGTTTTTTTTCAATAAATAGGTTGTGGAAGAAAGATCCGTGAACTATTTTTGTGGAAGGTAAGAGAGATATATAACAATAGGGATGCTCAACATATAATAATCATCATCATCCTCATTATAATAATTTAAAATTTGGGGGTTATAGTGCTCTGGGGAGCAAGCCTGGAATTTCAAATCCTTTTTGCCCATCAAAGAAAAATTTCATGACGTTTTTACATTTTTGATGCCCTTCATTTTACGTTCTAAGTAAATTTAGAAATGTCAACCTCCCTAATACAAACACTTTCCAAACTGTTTCATAGAGTGTAGGATGCCAACAAAAAACTGCAACCTCTAACAACAAAAAACTACAACCTCTGCTCAGTTAAGAGAAATACCTTGTTTTCACAAATGTTGAGTGCATTGAATATTCCCCATGCACACACATTGGAGAAATTAAATAAATGGATACAAAGGAGTTATCGACTTCTATTTATTTGAAACTCCAATATAAGTCTATTCGAGTTTTAGGGTAAGGAAAGCCTCGAGTTTTGGGATAAGGAAAGCCTTCTTTGAAAACTATTGGAACTTAACTCAATGAATACATAATTATCAATTGCCAAATGTTTATTTCAGTTCTGAAGTATCATCAATCTAAAGCTTTACATGGTCCAAAAAGGATCCTAAAAACCCTCTAAGTCTTCGAATACTTAAACTCTATCGCATGGGAAAAACATTCACGAAAGGTGGAAAACACTATCGCACGGGAAAATTATGAAGAAATAGCGAAAACAAAGGCTATCGAAGGCTAAAGCAATGTTGCACAGGAGCCGTCGAATCTAGTCTATCAACGGTCCAGATCTAATTGGCGTATCACAATCGGAGACGACAACCAGAGTCAATCAGAGGAGGCCTTATGGAAATCACGATAGCGATCAGCGCGATTAAATGAGAGCTGTTGATCAAGCGCGCAGATCAATGACCCAGATTTACCCGTGCTATCGCATCGCTAAAATACATACAAAAGGACTTACCCACGGTTTGAAGGATTGGCGATATGCGATTGTGATATATCGCATCGCAACTGTGTAAGGGGTGATGCCAAGAGTCCAGCGAGCATACGATAGCGATGCACCAATAGTTGATAAGACCAATCGGTGCAATCGGTGATCAAAAGTCAAAAACGATATGCAACATGCGATATGGCCTAACCCGAAAGGGTTTATGAATGTGATATGATAATATTTGAAGTCCGATATGAAGCCATTTTGTCAGGTTTTTTATGTATTTGGGGTTTTTTCACTATAAACCCAAATACGAAGGAAACCACGACTAGTGACTTGCGATAGCGATATAAAGGAAGACACGATCAAGTTTATGGTGGAATCGATAATGTTTGAAGTCCGATAAAAGGCAGTTTGGCGTATTTTATAGTGTTTTATGTGTATTTCTCTGTGTAAACAGAGAAACGATATTTTGGGGATTTCCACGCACAAGTGGTTCTTTCTATTGCATAACAAGTGGCCACCATACCTGGAGACGTTTTACAATGATTGTTTAACGCTCAGAGGGGATTTGAGCGGACAGAGGTTGGGAGCCAGAGAGCCCAAAAGGGAAAACAAACAGACAACTGCCAATTGGCTTAAAAGCCATGAATGACAGAGATAGAGGCATGTAGTGCTGAGACAGAGAGAAAACGGAGACAGAGAGCAAGAGGGAGAGTCTGTGTACTCAGAAAGGCTTGAGGGATTCAAGCAAAACCCTGTTGTTTGTTCCTGTTGTGTTGAGACTCAATTTGAGCTCACATTTGTAAAAACTTTGCTCTTGAAGACATAATAGAGAGGTCACCACTAAAAGCTGGACCAGGAGATGTAGCCTAAGAGTTTTGGGTGAACTCCTTGATTATTTGTTGTGTTATGTGTGTGTATCTATTATGTTTCTCTAACTGCTCATTGCTTGTATTATTCTCAATCTTTTCGATCCGTTGCACTAAGTAATATAGGAAAATCCTGCATATGAGTTTGCAATACCTTAATATTAATCTAAGATCTCATTTTTCAGATCAAGTGGTATTAGAGCTTTTGGTTTTGGTTTTGTTAAGGTTAGACAAGCTTGTGCTGGACTTTTGAATGCTAACTAGGTCAAAGCTCAAACTAGGAGAAGGAAAACTTGTTGAGGCTAATCCAGAGATTGGAAGAATCTATCCTCAGAGGAGAATGGCAGAAGAAACTCCATTGGAATGAAAATCTCATTTCATGGACAGTTTTATGGCCATGCGAGCCATGGTGGAAGAGATGTATCGGGAATTTAAGAAGGGTCGAGGTGAAAGCACTTCAACACCCAAACAAGACAAAGGAGCATAGGAACCTTCTCCAGATGCCCCTCCAGAGAGAAAATGGAAAGGGGAAAATCCTCCTCCATCATCTCCTCCACCATCTCCTTCATCCTCCTCATCTCCTAACCCTGATAATAAAAAGAAGAAAACTTACTTGATTAAATTAGATGTAAATTTTGATTTGCCAATTTATGATGGAGAACTAAATGCATAAAAGCTAGATAACTGGATTAGATAGATTGATATATATTGCAGGGTGCAGAACATTGATTCAAAAAGGAGAAAGACTCAACTGGCTAGCCTTCGCCTTGGAGGAACTGCACTAGTGTGGTGGGAAGGCAAGACATAAGTTGATCTTAAGAGACATGCTAAAATTCTTTCTACTTGGAATGAATTTGTTTCTGCCATCAAAAAACAATTCTATCCTCTAGCTTATATGCAGCAAGCAATGATGAGTTGGCAAACTCTTAGCCAATTAAAGGGCCAAAGTGTACAAAGTTATACCCAGGAATTTAGAAAAAGAGCTTTAACTATAGGCATATCTCTAGACTCGCCTGAAACTTCGTTGAGGTATATAGGTGGTCTGCATAGCTATTTGAAGCACACCATTCTCATGTTTAAACCCACTAGCCTAGATGATGTATCAGCTCAGGTTACACATCTAGAAGCTAGAGGCAAGAATGTGAACCCAGAGGTTGGGGGATCATCAAAACCCTCTGCAAGCAGGAACAAGGAAAAGAAGAGGCTGAAATGGAAGGAGAGGAAGGCAAACGCTGTATAGAAGGACAAACCTTCATGCACTCATTACAAGAAGGATGGACACGATGATACACACTGTTGGTCTTTGCATCCGGAGCTGAAACCTAAGAAGTTTGGTGGTAAGAAGAAGAAGATTGTTGCTGCTATTCAGAAAGACTTGGGGTTAGACTCAGGTGATGAAACAACAGCCACAACCACAGGTATAAAGGGTTATCCGCTTTAGAGAATGCAAAGATAAAGAAGCAGGTACAGGATCTGCTCAATAAAGGGTTCATAAGACCAAGCACATCACCATGTGGATCTCCAATCATACTGGTGAGAAATAATGATGGTTCATGGAAGATGTACATTGATTATAGAGCACTGAATAAAATAACGATCAAAAATCATTATCCTCTTCCTCGCATTGATGATCTATTAGATTAGCTAAAATAAGTAGTTTACTTTTCCAAGTTAGACTTGCGTAGTGGCTATCATCAAGTCAGAGTTGCAGAACAAGATGCATGGAAGACTGCTTTCAAGACAAAGCAAGGGCTGTATGAATGGCTGGTTATGCCTTTTGTCTTAACTAATGCTCCTACCACTTTCATGAGAGTTATGAATGATGTACTCAAACCTTTTATTGATGATTTTGTAATTGTATATTTAGATGACTTTCTTGTTTTTATTAAAACATGAGAAGAACATTTGAAGCATGTAAAGCAGACTTTAGATATTTTGAAAAAATAAAATCTCTATGTGAAGTTGTCGAAATGTGAATTTGGCAAAACATCTTTAAATTATTTGGGTCATATTGTAGGGGGAGGTGAATTGAAGATAGATCCCTCTAAGGTTGAAGTCATTGTGAATTGGCCTAAACCCAAATTTGCTACAGAAGTTAGGAGTTTCCTAGGAGCAACACAATATTGGAGAAAGTTTATTGCTAACTTTTCCTTGATTGCATGGACACCAGATTGAAGAAGAGCACAACCATTCATCCACAAACAGATGGTCAAACAGAGGTGGTCAATAAGAAAGTGATCCAATTGCTCAGAGGCTATTGCTGGAAGCATCCCAAGCTTTGGCATGAACATTTTTGTTATGTGCAACATGCTTACAACCGTGCCAAGCACTCTTCTACTCAGAGATCTCCTTTTGAGACTTGTTTTGATTTTATACCAAAGTCTCTCTTGGATTTTGTCTTTAGCAAAGACATAGTAGTTGATGGACACAATGATGTGGACAAAGCAACCAAGTTCATTGAACAGATCCAAGAAATTCACCAGGCAATGCAGGAACAGCTAGAAAGAAGCCAGGCCAAGTACAAGGCAAGGCATGGCAAGCATCGAATTGAGCATAGCTTCCAAGTTGGTGATCAAGTTTGGTTGTACATCAGAAAAGACAAAATGCAAGGTGAAGGTAAGAAGCTGAAACCAATAAGGTATGGGCCTTTCAAGATACTTGAGAAAATTGGTGAAAATGATTTTCGCCTTGATTTTCCAACTTATATGCATATCTATTCAATCATTAATGCAAATAACTTGAGACTGTATGAACCTTCAATGATGGTGAAAGATAAATACAAGCCCACAAAGCTTAATTACCATTATGAACATGAGTCTATCCCTAATGACTTAATATTCCAAGATGTGCTCACCTATGAGGAAGAAAAGCTAAGAATGAAATTAAGAGAATAGGAGGACGTACCACCTCTCTAGTTTTCAAAAATAGATAAAATAGAAAAATAAAGGAATAAACGTTCTTTTGAGATAAAGGTTCTTTAAGAGACTTAAAATAAAGAAGAAAATCTTAAATTTGAATCACTTGATAAGAAAATAATTGAGGTCACCATTAGGCTAGAGAAGCAAAAGATGGCCTTGACCGAAGCCCTTGAGATTGAACATATAACCATTGATTATGATGAACCATAGGTGGAGAAAAGTGTACCAAGGAAAGATACTGGAAAGGGGAAGGAGACAAAATATTCCCCATAATATTTTTGGCAGAAAGAAATCCTCGAGGTACATGTGTCAATGGTTACCCTATTATAAGAGCTCATTATCCTGCAAAGTTTAATTTCCTCCATCTTTCTAATTACTAATAAAATCAGTGCAACGCCTCCTTCAAGTCATCCTAGGGAGCTCGACGATGAATTCATTAAGCTATTTGTCTATTATTACAAAAAATCCAAGGGAGCATTATCTGCAGTGCTCGAAAGAAGATAAAGATAAGAACCACTATGAAAGAAGAAGTTGCTCAAGGAATCCCAAAGTATAGGATAATCTAGAGTATAGCTAGGTGGAGAAACCAAAAGGCTACAATAGACATAACCTTAATACTATGAGATATAGCTACAACAAATAAAGCTACCACCCATAGTTTTTCCCTATACATGGAGTAATTGAAGCAAAAGGTGTAGTTGGTAGAATAACAATTCAAAGACCAGAGGCAAAAATTGGATCTATATTGACGAAAATGATTAGAAAGACAATGTATACAATTACCATAATATGTCAAGGATCAACAAGGAAAACAAATAGTGCAACTCAAGGAAGTTCATCTCAATGAGCTAAAGAAATTGAATGAAATTTATGCATAGGAAATGAATGAAAGGATTGAACAACCACAAAGGACTAAAATTAACCTCCATGTACTGAAATCTGAGGTGATTATAATCAATACAAAATTTTAAATAACACAAATTTCCTTTATATAAAAATTGCAATAAGTTCAAGGTTGCTTATTTTGGATGGAATAAGCAACCCACGAGATCGATGTTGAATCATAAGCCCATAGGAAAGGCATCAAATCCATTAAATAAATTATTGAGTGGAAAAAAGAGCATGTGGAAGTTCTAGACTCATTTCCACGATTAAGCAAGGAGTAGAAAAGGAGGGATTAATCTTTGATTAATGTTTGGAAATAAGAACATGAAGAAATCAAAGAAATGTTGACCAAAACCATGGAATTAGGTATAAGGATGTGGGATGTGGCCATGAAAATGATAGATGAATGGGAATTAGAAGCTTTGGGAATCCTATCCAGCTTCGCCTCCATCATACCTATACTTCATGAAATATCTAAAGTCCAAAATGATATTGAACAAATCCAAACAGTGAGTGAAGAATCAATTGAAAAGTTCATTGTCCATCCTGCCATAGAGGCTACACAACTCCATTGCTACAATATTGAAAAAGAGAAATATATGGGGAGATTAGTAGAGCAAACATTGAAGGGAAGGCGACAATTATTGAAGATGGAAGACCCTAGGATTTCTAAAATCATAGACATCTACATTTCCTAGAATATTCTCTGACAACAATATTTTTTAAAGAAGTCATAACATTTCAACTACACTTAATGTGTTACTGGTCAAAGGCCCTTTTGTAACTATTTTGTAAAAGCATAAATAGAAAATCCTTCCTGAGGTAAAGAGAAGAAGGGAGAGGGGATAAAATTGTAAGACTGGAAGCCTCTGTCTAAGGCCGCTTTTTGCAATATTTTGTAATGAAGGCTTTGTTCTACTAATTAATATAATTCACTTGTCCAAGAGATGTGTATATCATTCATATATGGTAAATTATTTATATTGCACTGCTTGAGTCTTGTATATTGACATAAATTTATGAGAATGTTGGGGCTCATATAAAATTTATAAAATTAGTATTGTTACCTTTTGTTTCCTATGGTTGTAGATTAGATATATATTTTGACTTTCAGCTTTGGTTATATTTAATCAAATAATTTAATCAATGTTAATTTTTTTGTATAGTAACAAATCTCCTTAATCCTCAATGAATCTTGATTAGAATTAAATCAAATAAGTAAATAAATAAACATTTCTAATAGTAGATAGAATACACATGCCATAAAATTATTCATCACCCTCAAAGTGGCAATTATGCCCACATGTCAGCCAAAGGTTACTATCCCAAACAAAAGCGAGTATAATTTAGTCTTATGATTGGATTTCCTCCCTTCATTGATGACATCCTAACCACAATAAGGTTTTACTTGTCAACAAAAACCTATAAAGACGTATTAAAACATAAAGAAATGTAATAATTCACCTCCAACAATTAGATTATATATGTATAGATATGGAAAAGTGAAACTACAGGTTTGGAAACCTATAATGACTTATTAAAAGCATAAACCAATGTAACAATTCACCTCCAACAATTAGATGTTAAGATTTATTTTCTACATGGGTTGGGCATGACCCATAACTGAGTTAACATAAGTTTGTTGAATTGGTGAATGTAAAAGATATTATCATTATTATTATTTTGATAAAAAAAATTAATAAAAAAATTATTTAACTAGAATTATTTTGTTAGATTTAAAAAATTAAATTTTATGCTCTTTTCACATTAAAAAAATTCTATCAAAAATTGGTGGAGGGTAAGTGTTTTATGTAATAAAATAATGAAGACAAAATAATGAAATTATCAGGTAGCCACAAGTTATATGCTTTGGTCACCTTGCTTATGTTTTTAATTGAATGTGATAGAGTCATAAATCCTAACTCAATGCTATGTGTATGAAGTGACAAATTATAGTTTAATTATCATTTTTTAATACATTTGTTCCTTTTTTTCCATTCATTGGAGCTAATGTCATTCTTGGTATTAGATTATGATTATTTTGTGAACTTTCTATTGGATGGTTTAAAAGTAACACGAGGAATAAACTACATAGATAAATTAAATATTCACATAACATCCATATCAAACATGGTCGTGTCATTGTGAATTCTATTAATATTTTTAATTGAATGATTCCATTCCATCATGCATCAAGAATGTTGGGTCCCTATAATACTAGTGATTACCCCATTAATATGGTAGTTGTACCCCTTATTAATATTGTTGTGCCCCTATTCTCACCATATTGTTATTACTGTGCCCCATAGAATCCCTCTAATGTTATTTTTGTGGCT
>APFE030584410.1:0-10986 GCA_000404065.3 Pinus taeda
AATATCAGCAACTTGTTCCTTGGAGGGAACATATTCCAATTTGACCTTTTGTTCCAGCACTTGTTCCCGGAGAAAATGATACTTTATCGGTATGTGCTTGGTCTTTGAATGCATGACTGGGTTCTTTGAAATGCTAATTGCACTTGTATTATCACATAAGATGGAGATAGGTGGTGTACAAGTGATTTGAAAATCCTGCAAGGTTTGCATCATCCAAAGGAGTTAAGTGCAACAGGATGTAGCAGCCACATATTCTGCTTCAGTTGTAGATAATGCAATGGAACTTTGTTTCCTGCTGAACCAAAATACTAATCTGGAACCCATAAAGAATGCACCACCACTAGCGCTTTTTCTGTCATCCACGCTTCCAGCCCACTCTGCATCTGTATAACCATGAAGAGTGAGATCCGCATCTCTAGGATACCATAGGTCATAGTTTTGAGTTCCTTGAAGATACTTGAAAATTCTCTTTACTGCCTAAAGATGAGTTTCCTTAGGATTTCCCTGAAATCTTCCAACCATTCCTACTGCATGCATGATGTATGGTTAGGTACCTATTAAATAGAGCAGACTTCCAATCATGGACCTATAGGTTGGTTGATGCATTGCTGCTGATTCATCATTTGCACTGAGGCTGCATCCTGTGACCATAGGAGTGCATATTGGTTTTGAATCTTTTATGCCATACTTCTTCAAGATCTGCTTGAGATACTTGGTTTGAGATAAAAAGATACCGCCTTTATTTTGTTAGATTTGTAAACCAAGAAAATATGTCAGTTCTCCAAGCAAAGACATTTCGAATTCCTTCTGCATCACCAATGCAAAGTTTTGACTCATAGCTTCTTCATTGCTGCCAAAGATGATATCATCTACATACACAACAAGTATTAGCAATTTGTTATTTTCGATTTTTATATAAAGATTGCTATTTGCTAATCCTTTTGAAAAACCTTGTTGATGAAGGTATTTGTCCAGACGATAGTACCAAGCCCTTGTAGCCTGTTTGAGACCATAGAGAGCCTTCTTTAGTCTGCATACAAGATTTGGATCATTACCAAGGATGAATCCATCTGGTTGCTCAATGCACACTTCTTCTTCTAAGTCTCCATTCAGAAAGGTTGATTTCACGTCCATTTGAAATACTTTGAACTTCTGAAAGCTAGAGAGAGCAAGGAATATTCTGATGGCCTCAAGTCTAGAAACGGGAGCAAAAGCTTCTTCAAAGTCTATTCCTTCTTGTTGAGCATACCCTTTACAAACAATTTTGGCCTTGTTTCTAATCACTTCCCTATTTTCATTCAATTTGTTTTTGAAGATCCATTTTGTCCCTATGACATTCTTATCTTTTGGTCTAGGAACCAACTCCCAAGTGTTATTCTTTTCGATCTGCTCAAGTTCTTCATCCATTGGCTTGACCCAGCATTCATCTTTGCATGCCTCTCTTACATTTTGTGGTTCAGTGGAGGAAAGTAATGCCAAATAGCTTGAAGCTTCTGCAATTGTTCTTCTTGTTTGTATTCCTGCCTCTTTTTTCCCCAAAATTTGAGATTCTGGATGATTCTTCTGAACGTACCTGGATGGAGTCTTTTCTTCTATCCTTATTTGTTCTTCAGGCTCCTCATGGGTTTATTCTTAATAGGTTTCTTCTTCATCATGAATCTGAATTGATGTTGATGGATAGTCCTCATCATCTTCGAAATCTTCGGATCTTACTTGCCTAGGAGTGTTTTCTTCTTCATCAACCACTACATCAATACTTTCAACAATTTTTCCAAGCCTTTTATTATAACACTTGTAAGCTTTACTGTGGGGAGAGTAACCAAGGAGAATGCCTTCATCTGCTCTAGGTTCAAACTTGCCAAGATGTTCATCAGTATTTTTGATATAGCATTTGCTTCCAAAAAATTTGAAATATTTTACCAAAGGAGTCTCACCATACCATAGCTCATGAGGGGTTTGAGTGTTGTTCACCCGAAAGTTTGTTTTGTTGAGAATAACAATTGCAGCAAATGCAGCTTCACCCCAAAAGGTTGCGGGAGTTCCAGACTCATCAAGCATAGCACAAGCCATTTGTTGAACTGTTCTGTTCATCCTTTCTACTACTCCATTTTGCTGAGGAGTCCTGGCTGTAGAAAATTCTCTTCTTATTCCATGTTCTTCACAAAAATCGAAAAATTCATTTGAGGTAAACTCCCCACCTCTATCAAACCCGAGGCATTTAATTTTGTGATCTGATTCGTTTTCAACCAAAGCTTTGAAGGAATTGAATTTTTTGAAGGCTTCATCTTTGTGCTTCATAAGTCCTATCCAAACCATCCTTGAATAGTTGTCAATGAATAATATGAAGTATTCTTCTCCCCGAGGCGAACTTTTCCTAGATGGACCACATACATTAGTATGGACAAGCTCAAGTGGCATGCTAGCTGATCCTTCCTTCTCAGGGAAGTTAGTTCTGGTTTGCTTACTAAACTAACATGACTTGCATATTGTATTTTCTGGAACTCTGATGTCTGGAAAACCACAAACTGCCTGGTATTTGCATGCTTTCCTTATTTGTGAGAAGCTTAGGTGCCCCAATCTCCGATGCCATAACTAGTGTTCATCATTCTTGCTTAGATAGCATTCATGTTGTCCTTCTTTGAATATGTATAAATTATTTGGAGTTCTTATGCCTTTGATCACTGTTTTTCTTGTATCAAGATCACGAACACTACATCCATTTGATCGAAATATTACCTCAGTTCCTTGATCGCACATCTGACTGACACTCAATAGATTATGTTTTAAGCCATCAACATACATCACATTTCCAGCTTTGACTTTTTCTTTAAACTGAACATAACCTTTACCTTTTATGAGCGCAGGGGTGTCATTTCCAAATGAGACGTTCTTCTCTTTCTCTAAGGCACTATATGACTAAAATTTTTCTTTATCACCCATCATATGTTTCGAACATCCACTGTCGATGTACCATTGATTTTCTTGCCCTTCCGCATATAAAGCTATACCACATCTTTCTGGTTGTGATTCTTTCATTCTCCATGTTTTGGCACTTGAGGTTTGTTCCTTCTGAGTTGTCTGTCAAAACCTTCTCCTGCATTCAGAATCTTCATGACCGAAGTTGTTACAAATAGAACATTCTATTACATTTTCAAGAGCAGAAAAGTTATTGTAGGTTCTTTTCATGATCTCAGTCATACTTCTTTGTTTTTGAGCTTCTCTAGTCATGATTGTCTTATAGGCAACACATTGAGCTGCTTTGTGACCAAAGTTATGACAAGAGAAGCATTGGCCATTGAAGAAACTCCTGCGATTATCAAATCTACCAAGCAAACGATTGTAGTTTCTACTGTCATCCATTCTTGAGGCAAATTGAGAAGATTTTACTTGTGGCTGGTTGTAGCTTCTGTTCATCCTTAAGGTGGATTGCCCCCGATTTACTTGGTAGTCTTTGTTCATTCTTGAGGTAAATTGTCCCTGATTTACCTGGTGATCGCCATTGGGCCTTTGCTCACTCCTCCTTGCTGCATCAAGATAACTTTTGGAGGTGGATGGTTTCTGCATTTGAGATGTTTCTTCATTATATCCCAAACCTGTCTTGATTAGGGGAGAATGCTGCACATTGATAATCTCATCTAGAGTTTCAGATCCTTTAACAAATCTAAGATTAAGAGCTTTTGATTTCTCAATCTCTTTTCTAAGTCCCACAATTTCACATTCTAACTTTTCATGATGTTTATCCCTTTCAGCCAGTTGAAATTGCAGAGTATCAATAATCATATTTTCTCTTCTAAACAAATTTTGAGTTTAGAAATATTTTCATAAAGACCTTCTTCATCTATAGCATCCATGAAATCATCATCTTCAAAAGCCATTAAAAGTCTATAATTATTACCTCGTTCATCTTCATCACTATTTCAGAGTCCATCACTGTCTTCATGAGTGTAGTAGCTTTTCTTACTTACGTTCTGTTTCTTGTTCCATCTAACAGGTTCCTTACTTTGTCAAGCTTATCTTTATGAGGACACTTGGCAGCATAGTGACCGACTCTTCCACAAGCAAAGCATTTGAAGGGTAACTTACCTCTGAATCTTCAGCACCCTGTTGAAGGTTCTTGACAAAATTTGATTCTTCCTCTTCTTCTGACATATGTCCTAACTCATAGTAATCTCCTTTGCCTGAAGCCTTGAATGCAGCTTCTCTCCTGTCTGATGGACCTTCTTTCCTCATTTCATAAGCGGTTAGAATTCCGTGTAGCTGTGACATGGTAATTTTCTGTAGATTCTCCTTTTCTTCTATTGCAGAAACTTATGATTCAAACTTAGGAGACAAAGATCTTAGAACCTTTTCAACCACAACATCATCTTTTATTTCTTCACCCAAATTTTTCATACAATTAACAATCTCATCTATTCGTAGGAAATAGTTAGCCACACTTTCATCATTGTACATTCTGAGATTTTCATACTGAATTCTGAGAGTTTGAAGTTTTTCTCGTTTTACCTATTCATCTCCTTCATAGCTCAGAACGATCTTGTCCCATATTTCTTTTGTGGTTTTATACTTCATAACCTTGACGAATTCTAATTGAGATAGACATCCTAATAGAGTATTGACAACCTTTGCATTTGTTTCAAACTGCTTCTTTTCAGCCGGATCTGTGGGAGTTGCTAATGGAAAAGTGTACCCTGTATCTATGATATCCCAGACTTTTGTACCAAGAGATTGAAGATAGGCAGTGACTCTTACCTTCCAATAGATGAAATTGGTCCCATAAAAAAATGGTGGCCTGATCGATGCTTCTCTCTCGTAGTTTCTCATGATGATAGATCTTCCTTCAAGCAATCAAGCTTCTTCTGAAGGACCTGCTCTGATACCAATTGTTGGAAATAATACTGAGAAGGGGGGGTGAATCAGTATTATCAAATCCTTTTCAATAAACACTTTCAGATCTGATTAATTAAACTTGTATATACCTTCCAGATTTTAATGTAATTTATTCTTTAGATGTTAACCATTAATCTGAATGTCAGAACCATATAATAATAAACAGGAACAAGAAACATAGACAGTGACACCAAAGAACACCAGATATAAGGTGGAAACCCAATGTGGGTGAAAACCACCTGCTGCAATATGTCTCTATCTTATTTTAATTAGAAACTTTTTTTACAATGATTTTGTACTAGTGCAGTCCTTTGCCAGTACGTAGGTTGCAACCTGCAAAGAGCTACAAGCCTCTTAGCTCTTGTACTAGCTAAGATACTAGTACGTAGGTGCTGACCTACAGAAGGCTACTACCTTCTCTTTCCTTCCAGGGACCACGTTTCATCAATTTTCAGACTGGATCCAAGTAATCATCAAGTATATGTGCATCAATCAATTAACCAATAACTTCTTAGAATGTTGTAATCAGAAAAACAGTACCAGTAACCAGACACCAAGTCTATACCCAGAACACTGCAGCAATAGACAAAATCAGTTAACATATACTTCAAGAAAAGTCTGCAACTTCACCAGTAGTAACTTGCAGATGTCCACACTTTCTTTGTTTGTGGCCTGTGTAGCTTCGCTCCTACGCTGTCTGTGATCTGCGCAGCTTCGCACCTGCAATGTCTATGCTCTGCACACCTCCGCACCTGCGTCGTCTTCTAATCTGCGCACCTCCGCACCTGCTCCTTCACCGCTACTGCGCAACTACACCTTCTCTAGTGCTGCACACTTTCGTACCTACGCCTTCTCTGGCGTTGCGCACCTCCAGATATAGATAGTTTATCAGTCCTCAAATATACCCCAGACCATTAAATTCACAGATCTGTTCAAGCGCCAAAGAGATCTTGACCCATCAATAGATCTGACTTATAATGCTCTGGTTTCTTCTTGATTTAGGTTTAACTGTAACTCACCAACCGATTATCAGAAATTTAGATCTTACTATTCTTAAGATATTCAACACCCTTATATCAGGCCAACTAATATCCTTTCCCTTTTTATAGCCAAGGCCTTACTCAAACCATGGATCAAAACCATTGAGAAACAATACTATGGATCCAAAACTTGGGTTCAATATTTTAGATGCAAAACCACGGACCAAAACCATAGGATCAAAGACGTCAGACTAAATACCATGGACCAAACATAAGATGCACGATTTTCTCTGCATGAAAGTCCGTGTATTTTAGGTTCGCACCTTTTGTACAAAATACCTGCAAACATGTCCGCACCTTTTCAACGGTCCTCCTATGCAACTTGCCGATGAACGCATCTTCTGATCGATGCACCTACGGAACCAGAAAATAACATTGCTGCACTTATAATTTATCATCTGAGATGAGTGGGTTGCCAGCAAGTACAACATATGCATCATAATGCCAACACTATGCAGAGCTTATGACTTTGAGGTTATTGCTTTAGTGTGCACTAGAAAGGAGAGTCAAGCATCTTCAGAATGTTGACTATGCCTCCTTTTTCATAAATTGGATGAAGGGAAGTGTTGAATTACATAATATCCTGCTCAGACTTAAAGGACATCAATTACATGATATAGTAGCCACATTCAAAATAATTTTCTTTAGTCATATGTTCAGGGAAATGAATGAGGAAGTGGACACATATTCAAAGAGGGTTAACAGTTAGCAGTGGGGTCCATGGCTGTGGAGAAAATAAGAATGGAAACTCTGTTGCTGCCCTGATTTTTGAACCATTTATAATACTTATGTTTCATTTATTTTTCATTGAGTTTCTCCTTACAATTTTTTATAATTGTTATTGCAATTTTTATATTGGTTGTTTGTGCCCATAAATGTCATAGTGATGTAGGACACTTTTCATTTGGTTTTCAAGGAAGCTTGATCTTCTTTTGAGTAGCCTATTTTGTAGGATGTTTTTGGTGCCCTTTTCCCGTTGAGGCTATTGAAATATATGGTTCTGCATTTTTTATGGTTCTTTTGGGGGTGGGAGTTTTATCTTCTTTTTAGCAGTGTAATTTATAGTTTTGTAGGCCATATTTGGTGTTTTATTGGGACTAGAAAATTCAAGATTCTCCGATTTGTAGAACGATTTTACCCTACAACTAAATTATTCATGGAAATTTGTTGTTTATGAAGATTAGGGGTTTCAAATCAAGTTTAATTTGAAGGTTGTTTGTGCTATTAAATTTTTTATGTGGCTTTCTCTAGGGTAATGATATGTACTCACTTGGTAGTATGAAACGTTGGGTTCACTAAAACTCTATAACAGGTCATTCCTCCTAGCTAAAAACTATCCTCACCTGTATGGATTCATTATTTAACAAATTTATTTAGGTTCTGTATGATCTTAAACAACAGAATGTTGCATTTGCTTTTGTGTTTTACACTTTTTTGGGGGAACATGATCTTGTATTCAGAAGCATAGTTGCATTTTCTTTTATGTTTTACAACTTTTTTTGGGGAGAATTTGATCTTGTATTCAAAAGTCTGGCTGCATTTGCTTGTGCGTTTTACACTTTTTTGGGGGGGACTTGATCTTGTATTCAAAAGCCTAATTTGAAGGTCATTTTGACTACTATTGTTTTCAATAGTATGATAGTTTACATGATCTACTTATGTAAAAATGGAAGTAGTGGAATGTTGGGTATTGGAATTTATCATTTTATGTTTTTTTAGTTGCAACATGATTTGGTCAAGAATGAGTTTCATTAATTTATGAAGAAACTACAGGTTCATGTATGATAATAAACACCAGAATGATATTTGGATCTCTTGTTTTATGGTTTTGAACTTTTGATGAGGACTCAGTTTTAATAGTTCATGAGAATTTTGAATGACATACTGAAGATTACATGCTTCATAATGCAATAAAATCTCATGTATGATACTATTATATTAGGATATTTTTTTCTTCAATTTGGATGTTTTCTTTATTTCAAGACTTGGGTTTATTAACTTAATCAAAGTGCATGCTTAAGTGTATGAAATCCTTATTACCAGCATCTTGTATTCAGAAAATGTCAACTTGAATGTGCAGGAATACAATGCATTATGACAGCTGCAAGAAGTGCACTTTTGGGGCATTTTTTTGGTTATTCTAATCACAATTCTTTTCTATGGGTTATGATGGATGATTAAATATGTATTTTTATCGAGGCCTTCGTTTTATGCCTTTGTTATGCTTCAAGCTCTGGTGGATGACACAGAGGATGGGCTCCTATGGGAGAGATGTCTCATTTGAGTTCATTGGACCATGCAACTTATTCAACAATTTGTTTCTACAGTGGATCGGTTGGGAATAGATAGTAAGTTTGAACTTCCTTAACATGCCTCAACCTAGCAGTGAGAGGTTCTGCAGGTGAAAATTTTCCAAATCCTGAAACATTATTTTTTGAAATTTTTTACAAGAGCAATTCCAAAGAAAATCATAAAGATTATGAAACTTGAGGGACTTTCACTGGAGAATGTTACAATTCATTGCATTTATCCATCAGAAAATAGACTATATTTTCAAAGTTACAAAAATCATATGGTTATTTAAAATTTAAATTTATATTAGCAGGATGTCCAAAAAGAATACAAATTTGAGTCAAGGTGATGTCGAATTAGTGTGTTAACCTTTTCAATCTCAAGAACATAAATGAGCATGCTTTCTATCAATCTAATTGTAGAGTCTATTAGATCATGTGTTTCTTGTATTTTACAAAGTTAAGCAAGAATATTTTCCATGTCTCTAAAAGAGAAAATTCCAAGGATGTACTAAATATTGTCTTTATGTTTTTATGTGTCTAGAAGTATCGACTGCATCTACAGACACTGTATGGGGCCATCTTGGAACATTATTAGTTTCTCATTCTAGGTTGCATATGGTATCATCTCTAGAGGGATGATAAAATTACAACAAGGGGAAAATAGTTTTGCTTAGTCATATTGTTCCTTATACTAGGATGAAAATGATAACATACATGGAGGGATGATGAAATTATAGCAAGGGGAGAAAAGGTTTGCTTCATTATATAGTGAAAAAGGCTTGAATGTGGTAATTGGAGTATGTTCAATTTTGTTCGTTAAGGGACTAGACCCAAGGACTCTGAAATTTCTTCAACAATACAAGGCTTATTGTTATGAAGTCTCTTGATTCCATAATTCTATTTAAAATTATATCCCCCAATTAAACTATAAAGTTTTAGGAACTTATCCTAGCAAGTGTTGATGAATAACGAAATATTACTGATAATGATACCAGAGATCCTTATCGATGTAGTAGAAGAACATACATAGAGAATGAGATAGATGAGAAGCTAAGATTGTCTTTCCCATTAACCTCTGAGAAGGCCAATACAAACCACAAATCAGTGATCCACGCAAGGGGACTTGAATTGTATATATATACACAAGTTGGGCTGGCCTAGAATATTAAAATCTGAACACAATTTTAATTATTCTGATTGGGGATGTCTACAATTTGCCCTTTGATACCGAGGAAAGAAAAAAGCTAACAATATTTATCCTTTAATGTTCAACACAAGTTTCCTCTTTAAGATACTTTGCCTCAACATATGTGAAAGCGGGGATAGTTTTGGAGGAAAGTACTAGACCCCCATTTGATTCCTCACGTCGAAGTTTCTTCCATTTGATCAATGATTTGGTAATAGATCCGGAGTAGAGAAACTTAGTGTGTTTTGTTATAACTAGACATGACTTTTGTAACAAAATATCAGAGCTTGAGAAGAGTTTCAGGTACTGTGTTTCCCTTATTTGTGTTGGATGCATGGAGAGGCCTTTTTTGTTGTTCTTCATCCGACTGCTTAGTGCTAGCTCCAATTGGATTCTTTCTGATCTAGTTGAAATTTCATCTCTTTTTTTGGCTAAATTGACTCCTTTTTGGAAGTTGAGATCTGGAATAATTGGTTGCAAAGCATCCAACTGACTTCTCCGTTGGAGTAGCATACTCATTAAAAATTCAAGTTTGAGATTGGCATTACACTCCTTCTTGCTCAAGTGATCAAGGAGAGACTAGAATTGGGAATTCAAAGCAGTGACCACCTTTTTGTGCCTTTATAGAGCGAGGCACATTTCTTAATTCTTGATAGTCCATTGGCGCTCTGAGGGAGATTTCAATTTCAGGGATGTAAACCAGTGAGGGAGAGAATTCCAAGCTGAGAGCTAATTTTGATTGTTCGAGGATGAATTTGGCAGTTCTTGATTCTTTGCCCAAGTAAAACCCACGATAAATTTTTAAAACGAGAAATCTAAGCTCAATTAAATACAAAGAGATGGAAAGAATAGAAACTTTGAGATGGAATTTACCACAAGCCTTGCCAAAGACATGACCATGGTCCGCACTATATGGGATAAACCAGAGCTAGAGTGCCAGATCTCACCAAAAGCAAATGTTGCATCCCTTCCCTAAAACTGAAAAGGAGCAATGAATTACACATTAAGAGACGAAACCATAATCCTACCTTAAAACCATATTCCTAAGGCTAAGCAGTTATTAGACATAATGTGGGTTAATTTAAGTGTGTACAATGATATGCACGTCTTATCCCTCCTACCTTGGCTTCATGGGAATGGTTTTTCATGCTCAGCACCATGTCTTAATGTCGTTGTTGTGACGTGTGATGAGTGTTGAAAATAATACTGAGAGGGGGGTTGAATCAGTATTATCTAGTCCTTTTAACAATTCTTCCTTATTTATACTTTGAATTATTTTTGCATATCAGTACCATAAAACAATGAGCATGAACAAGAAAAATAGACAGTCACATCAAAGAACACCAGATATAAGGTGGAAACCCAATGTGGGTGAAAACCACCTGCTGCAATATGTCTCTATCTTCTTTCAAATTAGAAACTCCTTTTACAATGGTCTTGTACTGGTGCAGTCCTTTACCAGTACGCAGGCTGCAACCTGCAGAGAGCTACAACTCTCTCTCGTTTTCCAGTCTCTCCTGGAAGGGAGCTACAACCCCCTATTTCCTTTTCTTTCAAGGACCACTTTTCATAAATTTTC
>APFE030584410.1:41301-61441 GCA_000404065.3 Pinus taeda
AAGCTACGCTTTAGAAGTTCAATTAGATTCCCGGGATAGTCTTATTTATTTACATTTTTGTTAAATAGTTTAGTCATATATTTATCACTGTTAAGCATCCATTCATCCCATTTATCTATTGCTGGGAAATTGCTCCCATTATCCCCAGTCGGAGCCACTACACCAAACGGAAAAGGAACTGCACTAAGGTCCGGACCGGGTGGTTTTCCCCAATGTTGATGCAACGATTTTCGGGGCGTCAACAGGTAGCCATTAGGATTTTATCATTTGGACAATGTTAAGGCTCCTTCTTCATAGACTGGGGCCTTTAACCATAATAAGATTAGGGCAACTCCAATAAGGCATTTAGGGTATGCAAGGACATCTAGAATAGGGCTTGTTTGACTTCTCCATTAAATAAGGAACAAGGGCTACATGATGTACATTAGACCTTAAACAAGAGTAATAACATGCAGGGTGTCTTAGGATGTATACGAGATATATAGCTAGTGTTTCATGAGCAAATGCATCTTCACCCATCATTAGATCATGCATAAACAATTCAGCTATGATGTCATGATAACATTGTTAGGGGTTGGTCATTATATTTCAATCTTCATGCTTAAGGTATCGTGGACATATGCACATAGGAATTTCTCCTAGGGTTTACATGAGGTTAAGGCAACATCACAAAAGCTTAGGACATTTTCCATTTCCTACAATGCCATATTGACATCAATGACAACTTTGACCAACAACTAATACATTTATATTAAAAAAATAACACCATAAAAATGAGAAAAAGTTTCAAGTCATGTGTATTTTATAAATTTTAATGGTGAATAAACTTTCTAGAAACGTGGAATATGGGCATGAAAATAATTAGGTTTATGAGATTATTTGAATAAAAAAAGAGAGACCAATGCAACCCTCTTTGGATTTCATAGCATTGGGTATGTGTTATATTCCTTCCTCAACTAGTTGCACACGTTGTTATGTTGTGTCAGGTGCAACGGGGGAAGGGGGGGGGGGGGAGCAGGTCGTAGGGGGAAATAGCCCCCCTTGTCAGGGGGTTTGCAGTGGGGTGGTAGCCCCCTTGCACAAGATTTGGGGCAATGCCCCGTAAATTGTTTTTCTTATGTGGATCTAAGGATGGGGGGCAAACCCAAGGATGGTGGGAGGATCGAACCATGGTTTGCGAATGGTTTTTGTGCATGGTTTTGGGCATGATGGTTTTGTCCATGGTATTTTGTAGATCCTCTCAAGGAAACTACAACTATGTTATAATCTAGAGTAAATGGATGGGGGTTTATGAATGCTTCGACATGTATACAATGTATTGTAATATTAAAAGGAAAATAATGACAAATCAATCTGGTTTTCCTGATTTTGGGTTCCAGGATAAAATCTTTGTGTATGCTTTTTATTTTCTCGCCATTATATATTTTTTTTCTATTTTTAAGAATTCTCTTGCAAGTAATTTTTGTACAAGGTTAAAACCTATAGATAGATGTTGAAATATAGTATGAACCAATATGGTTTCAAGTTCTTATATGTATTGATTTTCAGAGAGAGAATGTATTCTATATATTTAACTATTTTCATATATTGATAAATTTTGATCCCGTCATGTAAAGTATTACATAAATAATCAAAATTCAATGAAAACTTAAACATTGGAGATAATGATTTCTCATGAAAATCTTTTGAGGGGAATGGGGTGGAGGGTGGGCGGTAGGGGCAGTAGACCCCCTTGTCAGGGAGTTTGCAATGGGATGGTAGCGCCCACTGTCAGGGGGTTTATAGTGGGGCGGTAGCCCACTTGCACAAGATTCGGGGCAATGCCCCATAAATATTTTTTCTTATGTAGACCTAAGGATGGGAGAAAACCCAAGAATGGTGGGAGGACCCAACCATGGTTTTGAAAATGGTTTTTGTGCATGGTTTTGGGCATGATGGTTTTGTCCATGGTATTTTGTAGATCTGATCAAGGAAAATACAATTATGTTATAATCTAGAGTTAATGGATTGGGGTTTATGAATGCTTTGACATGTATATAATGTATTGTAACATTGAAAGGGAAATAATGACAAATCAATCTGGTTTTCCTCATTTTGGGTTCCAAGAGAAAATCTTTGTGTTTATTTTTTATTTTATCGCCATTATATAGTTTTTTCTATTTTTAAAAAATTTGTTTGCAAGTAGTTTTTGTACAGGGTTAAAACCTACATATAGATGTTGAAAAATAGTATGAACCAATATGGTTTAAAATGCTTGTATGTATTGATTTTTAGAGAGAGTGTATTCTAGATATTTAACTATTTTTTTTTATATTGATAGATTTTGATCCCATCATGTAAAGTATTACATAAATAATCAAACTTAAATGACAACTTATACATTGGAGACAATGTTTTCTCATGAAAATCATTGGGGGGGTGTGCGGCGGTGGGGCTGGTGGGGGGGTGTTGCGGCGGTGTGGGTGGGGGTGGGGGAGTCGAGGGGTGCCTCCATGTCGGGGGGTTTGCAATGGGGTGGTAGCACCCATTGTCGGGGGGTTTATAGCGAGGTAGTATCCCCCCTGCACAAGGTCTGAGGCAATGCCCCATACATATTTTTTCTTATGTGGACCTAAGGATGAGGAGCAGATCCGAGGATGGTGGGAGGACCCAACCATGGTTTTGCAAAAGGTTTTTATGCATGGTTTTGGGCATGATGGTTTTTCCCATGGTATTTTGTAGATTTGGTCAAAGAAACTACAATTATGTTATAATCTAGAGTTAATGGATTGGGGTTTATGAATGCTTCAACATGTATATGATGTATTATAACATTGAAAGGAAAATAATGACAAATCAATCTGGTTTTCTTGATTTTGGGTTCCAGGAGAAAATCTTTATGTATATTTTTTATTTTCTTGCCATTATATATTTTTTTCTATTTTTTAAAAATTCGTTTGCAAGTAATTTTTGTAGAGGGCTAAAACCTACATATAGATGTTGAAAAATAATACGAAACAATATGGTTTCAAATGCTTATATGTATTGTTTTTAGAGAGAGTGTGTATTCTAGATATTTAACTATTTTCATATATTGATAGATTTTGATCCTGTCATGTAAAGTATTACATAAATAATCAAACTTCAATGAAAACCTATATATTGGAGGCAATTCTTTCTCATGAAAATCTTGCCTAACTATATAAATAATTGATTGAATGCTATTGTCCTCACAAAGAAAGCATAGTGGATATAACATATGTGATAATGTGTGATTACAAAACTATTTCGGGAGAGCCAACCCATTTGTTCATTAATGGATTACCCTTCAATGCATATGCTACTAAGAACCTGAGGCAAGGAAACAAATAGATATGGAACATTATCCATCTAATGAAGGACATTAATCCTCTCAATATCCAACTTGGTTTGTTCCTCATCCTTGAGTAAATAGAGTTATTGAAGCCAGAGGAACTCAAGAAATGTATACGCTAAATGAATTTAGACCAAGCTTCAATTGGATGCATAACAATTATAGTTGCTCAATGCTTCTTCAACATTTGTAAGGAAAACATGGTTATTGTTCAAACTAGTCAAGTGATCAAAATAATACTACTTAAATATATGATTTATAGACCCAACAAAGCATACATTATTTTAGTGTAGATGCAACAACTACAATAAATAAGCTATATGAGAGAGCCAATGGGGAGAACATTTGAACCTGGTTTTTTAGGCTAAAGAGTGTAATGACCAAAAGTCGTATACGCAGCAGAAATATTAAAATACTTCTTAGGCAAAGACATCCATTGTAGGACAATAATTGTAAATTGTATATTGTATAAAGGAATGATGTAGGATGAGTACAAATGAGAATGAGGGTCATGTATATATAGCCAGATAAGTACCCTTTCACAAACAGGCATGTCTCTAAGGCATGCCTTTTCATTATTAACTAACTAACCATTAGTTAATTTACTTATTATTTATTATTATATTTATATTATTATGGTTATTATTTATTATCTATTTTTATCTATTTTTACATAATTTATGTTCATAACATTGTCTTCCCCTTCAAAAAGATTTGTCCTCAAAGCTTGTTGATGAAAGGTCCTGATCTATTTTCTACTACAAATGTCTTCTTCTTGATCTCTTTTTATGCTACGAATGCCTTCTCGTCTCGGAACAATCATTTTTGTCGATACAAGTTGATATGATCCTTGGAGTGATATATAAAATTGTCGTACTGAGAATGGATCAAACCATCCTAGATTAACTTTCTAAGGAATCTCTTGATAACTAAAACTTTGTAACGAATTGTTATCAGTAGATTGAATTGGCCTCGCTTAAGTATTCTTTGTAACATAAGTTTGTTATTTATTTTCTGAGTGATACAAATACAGATTTGTAGATTGATTAAGATTTCTGCACTTGTGATTCAGATGTAGATAAGCAGTTTTCCTTATTTGAACTTCCTTTAACATTTTTATGACAATTTTCTTATTTCCTTTAGGCATTTTTGTTATTGAATTGCTCACTGAATCATCATTTAGAGTGTTCGTCGTTTGAATGGAAACCTCTGAGTACGTATTTACTTTAGTAGGATTTGGATTTGCCTGAATTGTGAGATCAGTGGGATTGATGCTTGTTTCTTCTTCCCCAACTTGTACAACTACATCTAGTGATTTTGATGCTTCTTTTGCGACAATTTCTTCGAGCCTATTCGTCAATGATTTCTTATCGTTTTAAATTTTTTAATCTATTTGAGCAGATTTTGGTTATGATTCCTTAAACGTACAAGTTCATCCTTTTCTAAATTGTTGACTTTATTCTTAGTAGCTTCATCATCTTTCAAACTTTTGATTTGTTCTAATAATGTTTGATTAAGGCTCTTAAAACATAACTTTTCTTCTTCTTGTTCTAATAAATGCTTCTTGAGTTCCTTCTTTGTGGATTTGGCTTTCTTGACTTGTTCAAGTAGTTTTTTAGTATGATCTTTGAGTCACGAAATTTCTTTGTCTTTACTACAGATGGCTTCTTCAAGCTCTTTTTGCTTTTTTTTTTGTTATCTTGAAACATCAAGTCTAAGAAATCCTTGAAGTCTTCTATTGAAGATGTTATCGATTTTGATTTACTTGTTATGTCTTGAAATGTGACCATCTTCCCCTTATGAGGAAATGTCAAAACTTATTTCTCTATGTTTAACATGAATGTACCCAAATTCTTAAATGAAGGTTGACCGAGTATGATGTCAATCCATATTTACAACATGTAATTGAGATATGTACTCATAATGACCTATTTTCACTTGTAAATCACTAATTTTATACTCTTCTTGGTCAAAAATATTTTCCTTGCACCAATACTTGGTTCTAGAATTAATAGTTGATTTGCCAAGTTAACGTTGATGTAGTTTTTATCGTTGCTTGTGCTTATAACGATATTAATTTACCTTCCTTGGATACTTCCTTTTAATGTAATTACTCTGTGATTTGTAACTGAAAATCCTTTATAGGAAAATCGTCATTCCTTCATCATTTTTTAATTAGGCTCCATTTGTTTATGAAAAACCTTTCTAGGAAAATCGTCCTTCCTTCATCATTTTTGAATTAGGCTCCATTTGCTTATCGATAATTTTTTATCAACGACATTGATATGTTCTTCAAAAATGAACTTATTTTGTGTTCGTCGAAGAGCTTAGGGTTTAATGATAACCCCTTTTACTTTATTTTCCTCAATTATATATTTTTTTCCACTTTAAAAAAAATTAATATAGCTCCACTATTTAAATAAATTGCACCTTATATTTATTATAATGTTTTTAAAAAGTAATTTTCCTTTGTTATAACTTGTTATCCTTATGTCTCTTTATAGTTCTAAATTCAACCCTTTATAAACTTTAATATATGGATCTTTCAAGTAACATTTTATAATAATACCCGCTTTGTACTTATATATATTTTCAATAATTTTATGAGTTGAAATTTTATTTAAAATACCCCTTTATAATATAATACTTTTCTTTATATATCTTTTTTTTATGAATCTTTTTCATTTTGAAAAGTTACAACCCTAGTGAAACGTGACTATTCACCTCTTTGGGGTATAATATAAAATATATGTCCACTTATGCGCTCTTGACTCGGTTAATTTTATGCACGTAAAAAATAAAACTTACCATTCACATAAAGAGCTTATGTATTCCTTTTGTTTTTCTTTTACCTTGAAAATACCATGGAAATATTATCAATGGGTTGCTAAAACCATGTGCTTGTAAACCACTTAATTAAGAATCAAGATAATATTATCTACTCTTCCTTCTCTTACGTATAGTTTTAAAGATATTTGGAAAGATTCTCTTTTAACTTTATCATGCACTTTTAATCAATAATGTAGACAAAGACATCCATTGTATGACAGTGATTGTTTATTGTATATTGTATAAAGAATTGATGTAGGATGAGTACAAATGAGAATGAGGGTCATGTATATATAGCCAGGTAAGTACCCTTTCACGAATAGGCATGTCTCTAGGACATGCCTTTTCATTATTAACTAACTAACCATTAGTTAATTTACTTATTACTTATTATTATATTTATATTATTATGGTTATTATTTATTATCTATCTTTATCTATTTTTACATAATTTATGTTCATAACAGATGACTCTGTTGGGCCATGACTTGCCTATGTTTGGAGAATGATAATATACACATAGGTATCTTTAAGTGGAGTAACTATCTAGAAATTCTCTTCTTAGCACTAGTTAATATAGAGAGATAATTCTGGTTAGCAAGAGTGGGGTTGATCACCTCCTTATAATACCTTAGCTTCATTTTCCACTCTAGCTCCTTGCCATCCCACAATTTATCCTTAAATTTGGAACTAATAGTATTTTTAATATTATCTTTATTCTCTCCCTGATGGGGGTATCATCGAAAGTGAATGGAGGATAGGGTGGCGCATTAAATCCCTCGCCCACACATCATCTGAAATAATGTGGTGTGTTAAGGACATCTCTTGGGACGAAACGTTGAGGTTGTTTATGGAAATCATCGGAGTTATATTAGCAACCCATGACCCGTCATCTTCCTGTTTGTTGTGCATGGTGATGGGAGTGAAGGTGGAACACAAAATGGGAGTTGTGGATGACTAGGGTAGTTATTTTCCTTCACCATCCCTAGCCTTGCAAGCTAAGTAAAGGGAGTGTGGATTTGCATTGGGTTTGGAGGATACTGGCTAATACGTTAGGATTGCAGAACATTCAAATTTGGGACCTGGGCTCATGGACTTCGCTACAGTCATTAGGTTGGGTTTGTGGTCTTCAGATGAATTGGTAGTGCTCGGGCATGACAAATATGATGTCGTTGTTGGAACTCTTTGCAATTTCCAAACTTTGGGTAATCTTAATTCTCTAGTCTGCCAATTTGCTTTAGAATTTCTCTTTTAACAGGTTGGCTAGGTTTTATTTAAATTTAGTGTTGTGGTCTCTAGATTTTGTGCTTAAATTATCATCGGGCCCAGTGATAGGCTAGAAAATAGAAGGTTAAACCTTGTCATCACATTGAGGTTTGAGTTAATTGTTCGATATTTTGGTTGGGGCAATGACCCTCTTGGGGTCTCGTCTCTTGTAAGAGTTTGTAGTCTCTGTGAAACCATTGCCTATGTTTCTCTTGACTCTATTTCAATTAGTGCCTTCTTCCTTTGGAGGGGCATTGCCTTTGTGGAAAATTAAGAGGATTAGGTGGGCACCCATTGGGACTTTCCTTCCACCATCAAGTTCGATTGTCTGTCGGTGTTTAGAGTAGTGGGGAGTAGGTGTGGCCTCTTATTGCCTTTTGGGTATGGTTCAGAGGGTGGTTCTTTTAATTCAGGAAAGTTGGTGTTGGCGGGGAGACTCTTGTTCAGTGGTTCTTCTTGTAGTCTAACTACTACCTTTGTGTTGAATTGGGAATCTAAAATAGTGAGGACCAATGCATTCAAAGGTATTGACACACTGTGTATTGGGCCAAAGCTTGGTGCCACTAGGCTAAATCCTCAAAGGCTATGTAGCAACAACATGTTCACACACGAAAGGGTGGTGGGCCATGGGGTTGTGGAGTAGAACATCAAGCTCACATGCAGAATTTCAATGAAGAACTAGATCAACAAGTAGATCAGTCTCCAGGAAGAATATAATTACCTCCTCTATTTGACTCTTTGGAGAACCAACTTCAATAACTAACTTTGCTCTTGGAACAACTTACAAGAAACTACCATGATGATAGATTGAAATCATCAGTTTCATGAATGACCTCTAGCATGCCAAAAAATAATGCATGTGAGGTTGGATCGACTATAAGGCATAATGAAACATATGGAGAGGCATGGTCATGGCATGGTTCATCCTCCTTAGCCACCAGGCAACGACCCAGACAATCCAGATCTGGGTAACCTATTAGATCAGGGATGATTGTTAGGTGTTTCATGGCATTTTTGGGCTATGTGTATGTGGTCTCTTTGTTTTCTTTTGTTGTTGAATGTATGCTTTTGTTATTATCTTTTGGGCAACAAGTCCAGTAGGAAGATTTTTGCTTATCTGCTCTACATGATGTATCTTTGACATGAATTCATAAAAAATTTAGATTCACAAAAAAATATTATCTTTATTCTCCAAGATGATCCTCTCCTTTATCCTCCAATAGTCGAGCTAGGATTGGGCATGAAAACACCTATTCACCCATTTTACCATATAGATCCTTACCTATGAATAAACTTTGTGACAATACCATGGGCCAATACCATGGCTTACTAATACCATATGTTCGAAAAACAATAACTCATGTTCATAGGTGGGATGTTCCTAATACATTTTTTCTAATCAATTAATTTAACTAAATAAAAAAAAATAACATAATTATTTTAAAATAAATTTTAATCTTTCATTTAAGATTAATTCTCTATCATCCAAATAATAATTAAATTAAAAATTTAAAAACCCCTATTCAAAATAAACATATATAAATATAATTATCTTAAACCATTTTTAAACTATATTTTAAAAAATAAACAAAATATTTAAAAATACCATAAAATTTACCATTGTGAATAATATTTATATACTTATTTTTAAAAGTGTTTCACTTGAATAAAGTAATGAAGACCAAGCCCACACCAAACCTTCTCACACTCTCCAATATAGGGTCAACCATTATTTTGCTTTTTTAGGGTAATAAAGACCAATCCCACACCAAACCTTCACACACTCCAGTATAAGGTCAACACTCATTTCACTTTATATTTGATTTAAATTTTAAAATATATAAAAAATTTAATATTTTCAAAAATTAATAAAAAATTAAAATTATAAAAAATAAATAAATAAGAGGTATTTTTAATAACATTTAATTTAAATATTAAATAAAATTTAATGAACATAGTTATGGTAAAACTTTAAAACATTCCAACTCAATTATTTTATATATTTTCAAAAATGCATTTTAAAATCACCAAAAATTTATCAAAACCAAACTTCACGTTCATGAGCGGACACGCTTCACTGGTACACTTATCCCTTTATATCATTTCATGCACGTCCTTTGCCTGGAAAGTCTATGGAAATAGGTGATACACATTAATAATGGCCAATCGGTCATTTCAGTGTTTTTAACGTACGGACACTGCTGACTTGACTCACCAATGTACACTTAGGACTCATTTTACCAGTCTACACCCAAGGAGAAATGATACATTGTCATGACTCATTAATGAAATTATTAGGAAAGGATGACTCCTTTACCAGGCTACAGCGAAGGAGAAATGATATATGGTCATGAGTCATGACTTATGAATTACATGTTTTGCTGTGCACAATTTTAAATTTTATTTGGAAAGTCATTTTTTATTTGAATCCGGTTTTTTTCCCGAAAAATTCAACCATAAAAGTATTTAAGTAAACAGTATTAAAAAAGAAATTATAGTAAATTCAAAATCCATAACCTAAATTTCCGCAAATTTATAAAAAAATTTGATCAAAATCTTATCAAAATTTCCACAATTTTCCTGTAAAAATTGTGGGCTCCTTAGAATTGCAGTTGTTATTGCAGTTATAAACGTAGAGTTGCTGTGATAAACTTATTGCATGTCTCTCCTTCAAAAACTTAGAGTTCCTGTTATAAACTTATTGCGGGTCTGTCCTTCAAAAACTTATTGTATGTCTGTGAAACTTGATCTTCACATCAGCCGACAAATAACCAGTTTGTTTATAAGCCATAAATCTTTAGCAGTTGTATATGATGTCTATCTGTATATGCCTAGCGTTAGATTTTAGCAGGCCAATAATCCAAGGGCCGGTGGCCCATTTTGCTGCCTTGACTTGGCAATAGATACCTATATCTGTACTTTTGATTGCGTGGAAATTCTATGAAATTAAGACTGCTGACTTGACTTGGCAATAGATACCGGTTTCTATACTTTTGATTGTGTGAAAATTCTATGAAATTAAGACTGCTGACTTGACTTGGCAATAGATACCTATTTCTGTACTTTTGATTGTGGAAATTCTATGAAATTAAGACTGCTGACTTGACTGGGCAGTAGATACCTATTTCTGTACTTTTGATTGTGTGGAAATTCTATGAAATTAAGACTGCTGACTTGACAGGGCAGTAGATACCTATTTCTGTACTTTTGATTGTGTGGAAATTCTATGAAATTAAGACTGCTGACTTGACTTGGCAATAGATACCTATTTCTGTACTTTTGATTGTGTGGAAATTCTATGAAATTAAGACTGCTGACTTGACTGGGCATTAGATACCTATTTCTGTACTTTTGATTGTGTGGAAATTCTATGAAATTAAGACTGCTGACTTGACTTGGCAATAGATACCTATTTCTGTACTTTTGATTGTGTGGAAATTCTATGAAATTAAGACTGCTGACTTGACTTGTTTTAGCGGTTTCTGCCTCTCATGGCGTTGTTGTTCTCATCACTAAGTCGACATTATGAATTGGTGCATCAAGTCAAGTCAGCTGTTACGTTTTTCTATCTACATGTACTCAAAAAAGGTTAATTTCTCTTCACGCGTAGATTTGTGAATCCAGTCAAGTCAGCATTCTTGTTCAGAGTATAAGCTGTTACGATTTTCTATATACATGTACTCAAAAAAGTTCATTTCTCCTCACGCGTAGATTGGTGAATCGAGTCAAGTAAACTTTTTATGATAAGTCTCTCTTTAATATTGCCTTTTCCATGAAATTTTATATTTATTTTTTAATCATAGTATTTTTTTAATCAGAGTTACCAAGTTAGAATTTGAATTCGGATTTAAATTCGGTAAGATATCATAAAAATTCAAATCAAATATTTTCAATTCTAAAAAAAATCTATAATAGATATCTTAAAAAGTGATGTGTTTGTTAATTTTTTATTTATTTATTTTAAAGCTTAAACGATTTTTATTAACTCTGAATAACATAACAATTTTACAAGTAAAAATTATTTTAAAAATTTACCATTCATCTTTTCCCTCCAAAACTTCTTTTTCTCAAATATAATATTTTTTTTTTATTAATTAAAAAAAATTATTATAAAATAAATGCACATTAAATAAAAAATATATCAAAATTAATTTACCTAATAATTTCTCGGTATTAATTTAGAATTTTTTCAATATAATACAATAACCCAATAAAACAATCCATCACTTTCACACATCCTTTCATTTCCTCTTTCTAGGATGTTAAAAAAAAAGAATTTTCTAATGTTCATAAACTGGTTTATCTATAATTTTTTTATATTATCTCAATTTTCTCTATAAAAATAAAAATAAAAAAAGTATTCACCAATAAAACAATCAAAATCAGTTTGAGACATTATTTCCTTTCCTCATTTCTAAATTTCCACTAGGTTTGTAAGTTGCCAGGACTGAAAAAACAGAGTTTTCTAATTTCATTTTTACCTTCTTTCTTTTTTTCAAAAGAAAAAGCACTATATGATTTATATTATGTTGAGAAAACAGTACTGATATATACAGAAAATGGTGGATCTTGTATCCCCGATTTTGCCCTCATATTCTGAGGGTGTTCATCAGAGCATCATCATCATTGGAATACAAAATTTCTTAGCAAAATCTTATGGACTATCAAGGTAGTCGAAAACCTGTAGATCAGTGATATCATCCAAAAATAAAGGCCCTATAGCATACCAGAAATATGTAATCTTTATATGTTGGGCATAGTGAAAGGCTGTATGTCATATGCATAGGAATCCATAGAGATGCTCAGATGCAATATACCGATTGGAGCATGCATTCCTTTTTTTGATAACACATCCGCTTGAACATTTTGATTGCGCTTTATATGTGTAATAGGAAAAGTAGCAGACTTCCATAGCGATGCAATCCTATCCAGGCATCCTGTAAGGCTGTCATTTGTTATTTTATGCTTGCCTTTAACATGTTCTATGATAATTTTTGAGTCCCCGTATACATTTATAGGTCCAATATCCATGAAAGTATAGAAAATGAGAAGACCATGCAGGGCCATGGCCTCTGCCTTGTTATTTGTCCCTTTACCACCATTCCAGTATATGGAGAATTGGAGATCATTTGAAATAGCTATGAAAACACCACAAGCGCAAGTGCCATCCTTTGTCGCACCATCAAAGTGAGCTCTTGGGAAGAAGAGCTGTTGTTGGACAAAGGAAGCCATCTGTTGATTTTTCTGCTGTGGCATGATATATAGGAAGGAGAAGTAATATGGAATAATCTTGTCTATAATGCTTCCAAAACTCTCACTGCTGTTTTGGAAGATTCTTTTGTTCCTCCACTTCCATATGAACCAAATAACTATCAATGGAATGGGACGCCACATAGACTTTTGTGAACCCCACCATTCAAAAGCTTTTGTCATTGAGGCATGTGAGACAGCAGGAAAGCCAAAGAAAGTAGCCAATTTCATCCATATGCTCTGAGTATGTGGGCAATTTAAGAAAATGTGAAGGTTATCTTCTGAATTGGCAAGGCAGATCACGCAAATTGTTGGTCCCTGCCAGCTCCTTTTCTGTAAATTACTCCAGATGAGATTTTTATTATGATATACAAGCCACGAAAACTAAATGATTTTTATCGGACAACTAACCTTCCATAGGGCGAAAGGAAAAATTTTCCGGGAGGACTCCCTTTGCTCTTCTATCATTGAGATGTATATGTCTCTTACCAGAATATTGGACCTGTCTTTCTTTGTCTGCCATTCAATACAATCTCTTACCTCTGTTTTATAAAACCCGCATTCCTCATATTCCAAATAATTTTGTTCCATTGGACTGCCAATTCACCTTCTATGCCCAGTTCTCTACTTGTTTTCCATAGCGGGATGGCATTCTTCCAACCCTCTATTACCTGTGCCCAGTAAAATATACCTTTTTGGTGGAGTAGCGTGAGAAGCTAAGGGCCAATTTTTGGGTCCATATCTACTCCCTTAATGGCTTCCAGACCTATAAGGATGTTGTTACCATTTTGAAATTTCCATATGAAGTTCCTGCAGAAAATAGGGAGAATTTTCTGAAAGCTCCTCCAAATCGCCGAACCTTGAGAGGGCCATGAAAAACTATTTATGTACCAATAGAATATATCTCCATTCCCAAGGTATTTCAATTTAATAGTCCGACTCCATAAGCTATTTCCAAAGATCGCCCGCCATAATGATTTGCATAGGAGAGCTCTGCCAAAGAGGCGTAGATTCATGGTGCCCCAGCCCCCATATTTTTTTGGGAGAGAGATGTTTTCCAGTCTTGAAAGATGATATTTTCTCCTATCCTTGCTTCCCCCCCAGATGAAGATTGCCATTAAATTGTTTAATTTATTAATTATAGTTGATGGAATGTAAAACAAATGTGCCCAATATACACTAATTTGAGCCAGAACCAACTGAGATAAAATCATTCTGCCAGCAAGTGATAAGCATTTAAATTCCCATCCTTGAATCCTTTGATAAAATCTGTTTATGATCCATGACCAGTACAAAGTATTGTATCCAGTGGGCTTAAGATGGTACCCCAAATATTTTAACCCCTCCTTTATGGATACCGCCCGAAATATATGCCCTCTTTTATCTAATTATGTTCGGGCGGTAATAACTAATCTGAGTCATAAATTTTCTAATAATATGATTTATTAGATTACCTGATTAATCTTGTATTAAGATGTGCTATGCTACTGAATGAACCAGCTAAATTAATCCGGTATAGTGCGAATCTAATCGAATTTGGGCGAATTATTCAGAACTCGGACCGAATTAGCGAATTTCCCTATCTTTTACTTTAATATGGGCAAATTTGGTAACTATGTTTTTATTTAAATCATATAATTTTTTTTACAAAGCAATCTTTTTTATATAAATTTCTTGTTTTATCTTATCAATCCTATCTTGATTATAAAGCAAAGTGAAACCAAGTAAATTTAATGTGCTAGAAAACAAACATCTTGAATCGTGTTTATTACTGCAAAACTAACCAATGATTTAAGGAAACGATGTAGGGTCATTGTTTACATATTTAATCAATGATTTAGGAAAATTATGTATAGTAGTTGTTTATGTAATTCCAAAGCTTTTCAAGTCATGCTAAATTATTATGCAAAAGTTCTCAATTGCCACGGTCAAACCCACCAATTGTAATGTATTTTGAAGAGGAGCAATTGATATCAACTTTCAAAGTGATAAGTTGGATTGAAAAAGAAGTTTATAAATAATAAAACAAATTTGAACCCATTTTTAAATTTAATTAGGGATTTGGAAGGATTCTAATATTTCATGCAATAATAATGCACAAGGTATGTATTTTGAATAAATTCATCATTATTTAACAAGTGAGATTGGCATCTCAAGATGCCCAAACCTTGTCATGTTCAAATTCAATTATGAATTTATGGAATGCATAGGAGTCCCCATTTGAGATTTCCATTTTTAATCACAAAATAGATTCATAGGTTAGTGTTTAATATAGCATATAAATGGCCCATGGGTGAGAATATGAGTTTCAACCTCCAAGCCTTAGAGTTTAGGGTTCAAAGTGCATGGCGTGGGATTCCATGATGTGAGTTAGACGGAGACAAACGTTTTTTAGCATGCCCAAATATCCACAATTGGCTTAATAAGTCTCATTATGTGAGCACAATTTGCATTTATCTCAGAGTTATAAGCACCATGCAAAATGTGTTTACGTCATATTTTAATCTTATGCCTAACTTCATTTTCTCCACTCTAATTGGAATTGCTTATATCTAAAATATATAGTTATAAATTATATGTAATAGATATTTATCTCACTATCATGAACATTGTTGGTGATTATTTCCCTCAAACATGTATTGGAAAAAGATAAAATAATTGCTTGTTAGATGGAAACATGCAATAAGATGATTGTTAATATAAAAGCCAAGTTAGATCCATGATTTATAAGATAATAAAAACGCAAAATTATACTCATATGAAGTAAATAGACATATACCATATTACAAATGAAACCCAAATGGAAATACAAGAAATAGGTTTAGTGCTGATAGAATCTATTGTAACTTCACCTCATTGTCATAAAGGTTGCTAGGGGGGCAACTCAATCTCTTCAGAGGGATGGACCTTCTCTCTCTCCCTCCCTCTCTCTCTCTATCCCAATCCTCCTTCCTTTTGCATAAAAGTACAAGCATAACTTTTCTCGGAATATCTTCTCTTTTCCTTAGTCTAGCTCCTCTTTTTATAGGCCTGAGTGTATAAGCTTTGCTTTAAAAACCTTCTATAATCACTAACATGTCATTTTTGTGGAAAAATTTGAGCTAGGGTCAATGCTTCCTTGACCACGATGCAACAATCTCAGCATGTGAGATCACACATCGTCAAATCCTCTGACTCGATAGTCTTAAACATGGAAATTTCCATTATGCAACTATTTTGTTGGGATTCACGTGACCACACGAGTTTATTGAAGAACATTTGCATGGTGTCGTGGGAGAAGTCAGAATGTTGTGCAGTGGTTGAAACTTCAACTTCTTCATGTCCATCTTCATATCTCAGGAATTTCTTTCATTAAGTATTTTTTTTTACTATCATTTAAACTTATTTCTGACATGGTATTGTCCTGCTATTGTTTATACAATAGGTGTACAAAATTTTGGGATAATAGTTACACACTGATGTGTGATGGGGGAGCATGGAAACATACACCCGAAGTACATGAGGAGTTTTTGTATTGCTGAACCGGGTATCACTAAAGTTGTCAATGAGAGAGAAAGAGCGGGAGAGGGTAGGCGAGCCCAAGGGATTAAGTGAGTAACAACCTACAAAAACCAGTACACATGAGCGAAATATATTGATATTAAATTCCTCGATACAAACAAGGTGGGCATGTCCCATGCTCGTGGTAAATGTCAAAGTAAACTATAAAATAAAATGATGGTAGTGCAATGCCATGTACAATGATGGATATTTGAATTTTCTAAAATGGATGATGTTGTAAATGTTGATATGACTAAGTCCACAGGGTGGGGTACCATGATCAAGAAATAATTTCATTGGTGGTGACAAAGCTCAGTAGCCACAAGGGGAACCCCCATTGATGGGGGATATGAATGTAATTGGTGTACTGGCAGTAGAAAATTAATTATATGTACCCCAACCCCATTTTAAAGTTTTGCAAAGTGTTTATTTGACCCAACCCACATGTTTTGTCATGCTGCTATGATTTTTAGTATGCATTCATTGTAAACATTTAATGAGTGCTTCTACTATTTTTCACATTTCCTATTAGTTGTAATTAAATCAAAATTTATGCAAGCATTTCAAGCGTGAGAGACACTTATTTTTGGTCAAGGTAACCCCAGGAAAACCCCATAGCCTTTTGTGGAAAACCAGTCTTCAAAGAAGGATTTTATTGCTTGAGAAATTAGTCTAAGTACATAAAAATTACACACAATACTTATCTCCCTTCAACTAAAGCATTAAATGCAAATCTGGAAAATTGTGCTCACTGATATTTTTAAAATTTTCACAATTTTAAGTGCTCAGAATTTTCTCCACTTTTACACAACTCAGCTCCTCAATTTTTGTGCTCAGAAATTAGCCTCGAAACCTGTGTTGCAATAGCCTCAATTTTTGTGCCCAAAACAACCTTAAAATTTGCGCATAAACAACCTTTATTTATGTCTTGTTATGTCTCTATTTATGTGGCCTGCCTTGAAATTCATGCTCTAGGTAGCCTCCAAAATTGCATTAAAGGTGCCTCGAAATTCATGCATGTGGTTAACAAAAGTGCCTCAAAATATGCATTGATTGTGCCTCGATTTTTGCGTTTTCCCTTCTCAAAATTTTGTGTCCATCATTCTCGGAATTCGATCAATTATCTCCTCAGAAATCATGCAGCCCTTAGCCTCAAAATTTTTGTCTCTCCCTGCCTTGAATTTCATGCTCCTCTAGGGTTGCCTTGATCCTCGGTTTCTACGTTGGTGTGGGTGCCTCTGCCTAGAAATTCGAGCTCTCCTCCTCAAGCTACAAGCTCTCCTTGAATTTCTCCTCTGCTCTTCTCCTCTCCTTCTCTCAAGTGTGAAGTGAAGAATGAACCTCCCTTTTCTCCTTTTCTCCTTTGGAAAAGAATGAATCCCTGACCCTAAGATTCAATGGTTGAGATTTAATATCCAAATCTCAAGATGTGTGGTTGAGATCACTTTTCCCAAATGACCCCCCTCATACATTGACCCCATTACTTAAAAGCCTCCTAATACCTTTTTCAAGTTTTATACATTTTTCTAAGTTTTTCATAAAGTGATTTTCTCAACTCACTTTAATATTAGAAAAGTGAACTATGCACTTTACACATAAAATCACTTTACAAAGTACAAGTGACTTTAATATTAGAAAAAGTACATGGTACACCACTTTTAAGTATCTCTTCCACCTATAACATTAGTATAGCTCATAAATGTCACCAAGTCAAAAGTCATTAATGTCTCTACTAGGCTAAAAGGGATAAATGTCTAGTAACACCTTTCCATGGTTTTATTTTCAACACTCCCGGTTACCGAGGAAGGTATTGCTCACCACTCCCATCCTGTCTCTGAAAGAGACATGCTTGCCTCTTCGCAAAGACTTGGTGAGAATGTCTACTACATGCTCATCAATAGATATATACTCAAGCTTCACAACCTCTTGCTGAACTCAGTCTCTGATGAAGTGGTATCTGATCTCTATATGCATTGACCGATCGTGAAATACTAGATTCTCAGAGAGTTTAATACAACTCTAATTGTCACAGTAAATTGTAGTTGGTCTTAGCATTTGACCAAATATTCCATCAAGCATATTACGAAGCCATAATGCCTTGCATCCTGGCTAACTAGTTGTCATGTACTCCGCCTCTATGCTGCTCAATGCCACTGACTTCTATTTCCTACTGAACCATGACATAATTGTCGAGCCTAATGAGAAACAACATCTGGAAGTGCTTTTCTGGTCACTACACTGCCATCCCAATCTAAGTTCATGCAACTAATCAATCTAACCCCATCGCATCTGACATAGTCCCACCCACAATCCATTTTACCCTACAAGTATCTCAACACATGTTTTGCAGCCACCCAGTGTACTCTCTTAGGCTCCATCATATACTGACTCAATGTATTGACTGCAAAACAAATATTCGGTCTAGTGTTGACCATATACATTAATGAACCGATTAGCTGACGATATAAGGTGGGATCCGCCAACTCAGAATCAACATCATGCAACTTCTTCCAATTGGTGATCATAGGAGTAGTCATAGGCCTACAACCATATATATGAAATATCCTTGATATATCTCCTGCATACATGCCCTAGCCCACAAAGATGTGCCCATGCTCCTGCCAAACCTCCATCCCCAAGAAGTAATGCATCAGCCCCATATCAATCATATCAAACTCTGAATCAAGATCTCTCTTGCAATGTTGGATGAGACTGTCCTCCCCTATAATAAACAAGTCATCCACATATAATACCAGAATGAGTGGATCATTACCTACCAAAATAAAGTGTAGGTTCAGATCTGCATCACTCTTCTAGAAACCCAGTTTCTGCAAGTATGCATTTATCCTCTCGTACCATGCCCTCGGTACCTACTTCAGTCCATACAAGGATTTTTTCATCGTACATACATGAGAATCACTCCCATGCAACTCCAATCCCTTAGGTTGCTTAATGTACACCTCCTCCTATATAACACCATTCAGAAAGGTGGTCTTCACATCCATCTGGTGAATCCTCTATCCCATCTCAGTTGTTATGGATATAACTGCTCTAATGGAACTATAACAAGAAATCGGTGCAAAGGTCTCCTTATATTCAAATCCCTCTATCTATGAGAATCCCCGCACCAAAAACCGAGCTTTGAACTTCTCAACGCTGTCATATGCAGCATGCTTGATCTTGTAGATCCACCTAGAAGTCACAACTAACTTCCATCAGGATGTGGCACTACCTCTTGAATATCATTCTTCGTGATATAAGAATATTCCTCCATCATGACATCCCTCCATATCTATTTTCTAATAGCCTCCTCAAAACAATCTCTCTTTATCTCTACAACGTCTGCCACGAAGCCACCCAAATTCTCTGGTAGTCTTCTCTCCCTCATTGATCACTTAGGTCTCCCCACTGCCTCTTGAGCCTCCTTCAGGGTCTCTCAAATCCATATTAGCTTCCTCTTCCCTACAATAGTCTCTCGTGGAGTTATGGGAAATCCTCATCTTATGCCTCTCCTCCTAGTGAGGAAGGATTTGAGCTAACCAAAGGAGATCCCGAAATCTGAGATACGATTCCTGATGAATCTGCACCAAGTGATCTAGTACGAGGAATATTTATGCTATGTGAAGTTGTCACCCCTGAAGAAGGTGAACCTCCTAATCCTGGTGTACCACTTGATGCTCCTAAAACCTGTGGTGTGGCCTCTTGCCGAGGAGCCTTCTGCTCTACCTGATCAATCTCCCAAGACCTCCTCAAAGCCCTCTCCTCCTCAATTCTCACATCCGCCTCAAGACAATCTTCCTCTGCGTAGGAAGGAATATGTAGTAGGCCTTGATGGTCTCACTATAATCCATTAGTATAACTCTCTCTGTTGTGGGTTCCAGCTTTGTCCTCTTCTCCCCAAGG
>APFE030584410.1:72247-82956 GCA_000404065.3 Pinus taeda
TTCATTTGTATCATCCAAGAATTGTTCATTTGTGTAATGTAAAGGAGGTTTCCCCCTTGAAGAGGCTGATTTCTAAGTTGTTGATCTATCTTTTCTATCTTTTTGTGAACTGGTTTCATAACATTTGGTATCAGAGGATTGGATTCCAGGGTTTCACTACTCCAAAACAGGGCATCGTGAAATTTTTGCTAAAAACCCATTTGAGCCGAAATCACGATGATCCTCGGATCTAAATTTCAGATCCTTTCTCGCTATATTTCCGGATATATGATTTGAAGAAGTTATGGTTTTTGCAAACTCTGGAATTCCATCTCAAACAGGTCATCATGGCATTTTTTCTATAAGTGTTTTTCTACGAAGGCTCCGACACTAAAAATAAAACACATTTGAGTTGATATCTTAATTAAGCTCGGGCCCGAATTTCAGATCTTGTTTCGCTACATTTTTTGAAATATGGTTCACAACATTTAGGGTTTTTGTAGGCTCTCGAATTACATCCCAAACAGGTGATCTTGGGAAAATTTTCATAACTTTCTCTTTGAGTATCAGATGAAAATTTCATAAGAATTTACAAAAATCAGATGCACGGTAGTTTTCTGAACATTGTTTTTAGGTCCGAAGGTTGAAATAGTGACACGTGGAACTTTGTACAAGTAAACTCTACTAAAAAAGTGTATAATCAGGTCATCTTGGGAGATTGGACATAAAAATTCCTTGGAGAATCCAATTTCGATCAGATTGGTGGCATCGGAAAGAGAACTCAGAGGGCTACCACAGATCACAATTTCAAACCTTGGAGATCCGAAAATGGAGAGATATATCAGATTCAATATCAAGCTCCTACAAAGTGAAAGAAAGGTGTGTAGTTTTTTTTTAATGCATAAGTCTGGTTTGAAAAATTAGTTTGAAGGAATTCAAAGGGCATAACATGGAGCAATGGGTGGTGTTGATGCTGTATTAGGAGTGCAATGGCTACAATCCTTGCGTACAATAGCTTTTAATTTTCAAGAACTTTTCGTGAAATTTTTTCAGAAGGAAAGGGAGTTGAATTAAGGGGCATCGCATAGAAACTAACAAAGATAATCAGCTCTATGACAAAGCTTCTAAAGAAAGAATAACAAGGTGTAATTGCACAATTATGTTTGCTAGAGGTTCCCACATCGAAATCATCTATTTCTTCAGATCTCCAAAAAGTCTTAGAAAATTATTCCAAGGTATTTGAGACTCCCAAAGGCCTCCCACCTATTTGTGATCATGATCATGCTATTCATTTGATTCCAGGAATTGTTCCTCCAAACATCAATCCTTACCTAATGGAAAGACACTTCAAGGTAAAAACGGATCATGATAGTATTAAATACTTTTTAGAACAAATATTACCTTCAGAAGAACAAGAAAAATGGGTCACAAAGATGTTGGGTTATGACTTTGAAATCATCTACAAAAAAAGGAAGCAAAATGTTGTTGCAGATGCACTCTCAAGAACGGATGATAATGTGGAAGCATTGTTTTGTGCCATTTTATTATCCAACTAGATTGGATAAACAAAGCAAAGGATGAATGGAAAAATGACGAAGAAGTGTGGGAACTGATTCAAAAGTTGTAGAAGATCCCAGATAAAACAATATTGCCAGAACTTGAAGAAGAAGGAAAAATCATATTAGAACCCAAAGCAATCATAGAAACAAGAAATTGATAGCTCCGAAATAGATCAATTTCAAAGTATCTCATCAAGTGGAAGAACTTACCCATTGAAGATTCCACATGGGAGGACGAGAATTTTGTACAGAAGCATCCATAACTACTCAATTGTTGAGGACAACACTTTTTGAAGGAGAGGGGCATGTTAGGTCCCTATACTACTAGTGTAACCCATTATTGCTATTAGTGCAACCCATTTATTATATTGTTGTGCCCATGTAGTCCCTATATTATTATTATTGTGACACATAGAAGCCCACTATTTATATTGTCGTGCCCTTACATTATTATTGTTATGTCAGCTTTGATTATATTATGACCTCTTAGACTCCTATATATAGAAAGGAGGTATTGTCATTTGTATCATCCAAGAATGGTTCATTTGTGTAATGTAAAGGAGGTTTCCCCCTCGAAGAGGCTAACTTCTAAGTCGTTGATCTATATTTTCTATCTTTTTGTGAGCTGGTTTCATAACATTATGAGACTTAATTGTGCTCTATGTGCATGTAAAGTAGCTTGTTTTTTTTCCTGCCCTTTGGAGAGTCTTGTCTGCATGATTTTGATTCCAAAAAAACAGAAACTTTCATTTATCCCTTCCATATATACTTGGAAATGGAGGTACTCCCTCGCCCCTAGAACCAACCTGAAATGCATGTTTACTTTTCGTTATCTCTTCAATATCTTCAAATGGGAAAATCACCTTAATTTTCTTTGAAAAAAAAACATTTGAGCAAAAAAAAATGTGTCATGTTGAAACACACATTCATCCATGATATAACAATGATATTTCTAATGTATATGAGTAGTTGTGTTCAACCACCTCAGCTGGTGGTAGATCAATTTTGTTTTGTAGAGGCCCAGGTTTTTGGTGGGCTACAATGGGCCCTTTTTTATCCACAACCATCCTTCGTTGTGCCACAACTCCTACAAACCCAAGAAGACTCATTAAACAACTGAAACCACTTTGTACTTATCTGCAACAAAACCTAGTATGATGAAGTTTATAGTGAGTGCCAAATAGCCATAGTTTTACTCTCATCTTCAATTGTGAGTGTCACTAAGCCAAGAAATGTACTTTTATAGATGATATCCTAATCATCGATTATTACATTAATCTGCACAAGAAGCTCTTCAACGTAAAATCAAATTCTTCTTCCCTTATTGGATTCCTTGAGCCAGGAACCGTGGAACTAAAAACAATTCTTGAGCCACAAGTAATGGTAGCATAAGGATTTGATGTGCCTGTTATGTTTGCACCAATTAGGTTTTTTTTTCCAATTCCAACAATTCTAGTTTTATCACATACACAAATGAGTTGCGCAATTACTCTTTGGTTGACATGATTTCATTGAAATAGAGGAGCAAAGATGATATCGGTGAGAATATTTATTGTAGATTCTGGAAAACCTTGATGAGTTCCAATATAGTGGTAGGTCGCAGACGCTCCATTGTCATAGGTTGGCCACAACTAGAAGGGCATTGAAATATTGGTTGGCTACGATTAGATCATGCAACCCAACAATAACACTTTATGGTTCCAACAGAATAGGGATGATTTATCAGGAAAATCCCATGCTCGGTTGAAACGATAATGTTAACTATAACAAAATACTCCGCTTCTTCCTAGGTGACATCCATATTTTCTATATAAATCTACACCATTGGCATGTATGATTTTATAGAGAGAGAGAGCGAGAGAGAGAGAGAGAGAGAGAGAGAGAGAGAGAGAGAGAGAGAGAGAGAGAGACTTTCCATCTCTTAAGATCACTTTCTTCATCATTGTGTGGATCATTGTTGCTCTAACATTTCAGATGGTTGCAAAATGCAGTGATATTTTGGGAGTATAAAGGATGATGATTCACTTTATACATTGGTGGAGAGATACATAGACTGCCCAATCTATAAAATAGAATTCTATCATTACAAAGACAAAAATGTTTGCTACCTTCGCTAGGTAGTGATAATGTGGTAGGTGGTGATACCGTTGATCTCATTCAAGGAGCAGTGGAAGAAATCATAGGTCAAGTGGTCAAGGGAATTAATGCATAACCTTTTCTTGGTGATTTCTATGGCCTTCAATTGGATGAGCCACCCACTCCCCCCTCTGAAGCTATGAATGAAAACCATCATACCCTTTTATTCCTGGAGAAATTCCTTGTGCACATCAAAAGTATTGTTGTGTTCATCTAGGTGGTGTTGTTACCTCCTATGCACAGAAATATGCACATCTGCTAATAGAGTAGGGTTTGAATCCTTTGGCTCAGCACAAGTCATTGTTCACCATAACCCAGAAACCCTTAGCAATGTCGAGGTTATTATACTGAACCTTGTTCACATCGAGAATTAATTTAACTGCCACCACTAGTTAGAAAAGGTGTAATTTTTCTTAGCAATGGCCTGTACTCAGATGGTCATCATGAACCCAACTTGATTGGATACAATTGATCTGAATCTTGGGAGCCAGGATCTAAGAACACGAAGAGAATAAGAAAACAAATAAGACAGACAAAGACACATTTTATTAAAATAAGGAAAAACTTGTTGCAATTACTTTGTGTGGACCCCTATGTCCATTTACAAAGTGAGGCCCAAATTTTTAGCCTTTTGAGTTACAATACCATGGTTAATTACCATGGGCGAATTCCATGGGTAATACCATGGGAAAATACCATGGGTAACTACCATAGGTGGATGAGACTTTCCATTTATATCATGCAAAGACAATTTTTGTTCTCATAAATAGATTTGCAGAAAGAAACACAACTAGATTAAATGTAGAGAAAGAGATACATAATATAAATATACAAAATAGGGGCTTGAGTGCTTGGCTTGGGCCATAACACAAGGAAACTCGTCTCCCTTTAAAAAAACTTATATTGGAGGTAAAATAATGCTTTTCATTAATCTCATAAATTGTTCAAATACATAACATGACAATGGAAATAAAAAGTATCATGCTCTTTCTCTAATAGTCACTATCTTACTATGAAAGTTGAATCCTACTGAGCTACTAAATTCCTTTATTTATACAAAAATGAGTGAGGGGAATCCTCCTTGAATGGAGGGTTGATTCCCTCGAAAACTCCTACAAAAGTGGTTTTGGTCTCCTGGGGTTCTCGCAGTCCCTGAGGGGTAGTAACTACCCATAAGTCAATAGAGTTGTTGATGGTATGATGCAAGGAATGAGCCACATAAATATTCTCTTGTTGGTCTCCAACGTGCTTTGACAATAGATGATATTTTTCCTACAAATTCAATGCATTAGGCTATAGTATATAATAAGTATTCCCTAACCTTCCTGGAAAACACATTATAGCTCAAAAATATATCATCAAATGCAAAAAGAGAGGTTAAAATGTGATGAAGGATGGTTAGTTGAGCCTTGAATTGTACCTATTTGTGAGGACCATCATACCCCCCTACTGAAAGTGTTTCTCACCTTCTAAGAAACACAGTCACTTAAGTGTACCTCATTCATTGCCCTAGTGGCCTTCTTGACATCCCAAGCTACCTCAGAACGAATGCCTTCTTCAGGATGGAAACATGTTAGGGTCTAATCCTAACCCATTTATTAATTTAATAATCCTAAGAGGCCTTATAAGGGTCATGATTAGTTAGTTTAATAAATAAAGTCTGTAAGCATTATACGTGGTTGACTTGAATTATAAAAAGGGGACCACAATTAGTTATAATGAGCCATAACTAATAAATAAATTGGTTAACATATATTATGCAAGGGAACATGAGTAGTTCGGGTTTTGGTTCTTATGAAACTATATATTATCGAAGATACTAAGGGAATCCTTATTTTGCGTTCTGTAATTGAGCTATGCTCCACTGGAGGTTTCCCCCTCGAAGAGGAAAGTTAACAATATTGTTGCAAATCTTAATAAAATACTTCCATTTTTATTATCTCATTGGGTTATTTTATGTTGTATCTATGGCATATTTTTCACTTTTGATGTTTTCTACATGTCAAGCATACTACAATTAGTATTTGAGCACTTTCCCTAGCCATCCACACCACCAATTTTAGCAAAAAAAAATAGGCTAGAGACATGTTTTGGTGTCTTTAAACTACAAAGATCTATCATTGTGCACATTAAGTTGTGGTTGGAGAATCATACATATAGGAAATACAAGAGGTATTCATGTCTGTTGGAGTCCCTTGTAGCCCTTGTTGGTACCCCTTTGAGTAGTAGCACATTAGACAACACTTGTATATAAATTTCACTTCCACGCACTTCTAGTATATCAGAAGCCCCCCAAGGTTACCCTAAAACGAACCTTAGACAAGTTGTCGGTTGTCTTGTTGTTACAGTACACCAAGAATAACACTCGGGGAGATTACTCATGCGTACCTAGGTTAGTCGGGTAGTACGACTAAGGGAATGGTCGATCCTCCTTAGTTAGCACTATGAAATATTGGGACAAGTACTATTTTTGGACCCCTAGTATATATCACAATCTATAGCACTTGACACTCCTTTATTTCTATAGTTCCCTCACATTCTGCTAATTTGTCATCACACTTTGTAGTACCCAAAAGTTGGGGCTTTTACCACTACAATATTAATTAGTGGGGACAACCAAATTCCTACACATTTTGCAGTACCCAACAGTTGGGGTTTCTTCCACGACAATATTGATTAGTTGGGACTGCCAAATTCCGACACATTTTGCAGTAATGAGATTTTGGGAGTTCGGTCATCGTAGTATTTATCAGCTGGGAGTAATACTCCTCTTAGAGTAACCAAAAAAATTCAGTTGGTCCCAAAATTCTACTTGCAAGAGACCTAGCCCACAGGATTCAAGATGATGAGCTGATCACAATGATACCATCTACTAGTAAGCATCCATTTTTCCCTACGATCCCAATTTTTTCTGGAGTGCTTTCAAGTGGCCTACATCAAAATATTCCTTGTCCCACACCAATTACAACCATACTACTATTAATTAAGCCAACATTTTGACTTTGGAAATTGTATGGTAGGTACACGGGCTCAAAATATTGAAAACCTTGGGAAAAGAGTGAAAACCCTAGAGGATACACTCACATCCACAATTGAAAACCACAAGGTCTTCACTCAATGAACCTCTGACATATCACATGTGTTCATGGCATACTAAAAAATACCCTTAATTTGATTACATATTGGAAAATACCTCTAAAAATCTCATTATTTAACCCCTACCAGTATGAACCCAATACACCTTCCCAATTTTAAAAACACCCTACTTTCACTAGATATTGTAGGTATCCATTTTTCCATTAACATTTGTTATTCCCCTTTATATATTTTCATTAACTTTGAGCTCCATTTTCTACACCTTTCAATATAAAACCCTTTACCTCCTACTATATGCTCAATATATTATGTCCTTTTTTCCTAAATATATATCCCCCAATATGAATGCATGTGGTATGGTATTGCTCCCCCAGTGAAGCCCCCATGTTGAAAAGACAGTGGCAAAGGCCATGGAATCCTAGCACCTCAAGGATAAAGACCCCATGGGGGAGGGGAACAATGTAGATGCCCACCTGGAAGGATAATCCAACCACCATCAATATGGATGGTATCATCATTTCCAAGGAGGTCGCGAAAATTCTAGTAGTAAGGAACCCAAAATTGACATGCAGAAATTTGATGGTTCTAACTCAGTAGTGTGGGTGGCACAAATGGATAAATATTTTCAACTCAATAATATATGGGATGATGAAACCAAACTACATGTGGGATATCTTTACTTGGACCAAAAACATTGGCAGTGGTGGAAATGAAATTAGAAATTCTATGAAGGAAATCCAACTTGGAATGTGTTCTCTAAAGCCATTTGTGCTTGTTTTGACAGGGACTCTCACTTTCGAGGTAACCTCATGAAGCTCAAACAAACTACTACAATACAAGACTAAATCATGGCATTTGAACAATTGGTCATCCAGATTGAGTGCCTAGGGGACACCTTCTATATGTAATGTTTCATCAATGGCCTCAAGGAAGCCATCCAGGCACATGTTAGAATGCATCAACTAACTACTTGCTTGGAATCTTTCCACATATATTTAGATGAAAAAATTATATTAATTCCCAATCCACTTGTCCTTCATTCACATCAAAGGCACTTCCCACCCCTGTTAGTGGCCCCATCCAAACCCTTAAGTTGAAAAAAGTGTCACCAACGGAAATGGATGAAAGGAAAAGACAAGGACCATGTTGCTATTGTCATAAAAAATATTCACCAAGACACAAACGCAAGGAACCAAATTTATTTTAGATTGATGTAATTGAAAATAGGTTAGATGATGAGGCCCAGCTTGCTAAAGTGTCTGGGGAGGATGTAGTGGAACCCCAAGATACTATAGTAGATAATACACCAACACCTGAAGAGACGATTGCCTCACTTCATGCATTAGCAAGTATTCCTTCTCCACAAACACTCAAAATTAGAGGCTTTATTAAGCATCGATCAGTGGTGGTGTTGATTGATAGTGACAACATGCATAATTTTATCTGTAAATGAGTTTTTTAGGTCGTGCATTTTTTGTGAGGGTAGTATCCAATTTTCAAGTCCTTATAGTTGATGAGGGGACCATGAAATGTGAAGGACATTATGAGAACATAAAGATATAGATGAGGAACTATCACCTAAAAAAACACATGTTTGTCATTGAAATGGGAGGTTATGACATCACCCTCAGAGCATAATGGCTTCAAACACTAGGGCCCATTACCATGGACTTCCAAGAGATATGTATGAACTTCAAACAAAATACATAGAATCATATGCTCCGAGGGCTCTAGGCAGGTGCTCTTACTATCATCAACTCACATAGAATGGAGAAGATTTTTAAAAAGGGACACCATGGGGTAGTTTCTCAATTCTCAATGCAATCTAGGCCATTGAATAAAGCCCTACATATCTACAAAAGGTGTTGAGTCACCACCAATATGTGTTTGAAAAACCCAAGGAGCTACCCCCTTCTCAGGGTGAGCATGATCATAACATCCCTTTGATTCCAGGTAGCCAATTACCAAATATATACCTCTATAGGTATCCATTTGCACAAAAGAATGAGATTGCAAGTATTATTAGGGAGCTACTAGAAGCAGATGTTATTCATCCTAGCACCAACCCTCATTCATCTTGATCCTAACTTAAACAAGAACACAACAAATTACAGATATAACCGTAAATATAGAGATGCAGCAAAAATAACACTTCATTTCATTAATATCAAATACTGAAATATGCTTACAAACTGAATGAAACAAGACTAGATTGGGAGATGGTAGCTTATCTCTGAGAAGAGATGTGGTGGCTACATGTCTCTAAACTATGTTACAATGAGGCTTAAGGGCCTATTTATTATTAAAAAACATGAGAAAACCCTAAACCCAGGAGATGTAACACAAAGGGTTTGTGGCCTGTTGGGGTTAGTTGGGTAGCCAACTTCCCTGGCTCATAACTTGGTCATATTATCTCCATTTGGCATGTACAATACCTTGTTGGAAAGGTCTCTCCGAGTACTACAGGAGTTTTTGCAGGCCTTTTCCCCTAGCCATGGGCTTGCAATGAACCTAAAAAAAAAGTCGTTTAGGGGGTTAAAACTGCTCTGGAAGTTTAGGACCTGAAAAACTACTAAAAATAGTAAATACTAAAATAACAAGGAAAAAATATATCTAGAGTTAAGATGAATACAAGTTGGTTAATGTAAATTGTTCAGATAAATTATGTATATTTCAAAATAAAAATTATTCAAAACAAATAAAAAACTCTTTAAAAAAAATCACACCGTCCCCTGCTTTTTAAAGATTTTCATGATTATGATTACTTTAATCTTTTAACAGTTACATGGAGAAACTCTATCCATTCAATTTAACCACTAAAATTGTACTAAACAATCAAGTATCTACTATAGTAGATGTAAAACAAATTACCACTTTAAGTTTACATATTTTAGATGTAAAAAAATTACCACTTTGAGTAACCTTTATTCTACCTCTTTTCAAAGGTGTTTGTATTCAGAATTAAAAGCCAATCCTATCATCAACCTTCAAAGACTATCTATTCTATTTTAGTGTAGGGTCAACACACATTTCACTAGAGCGAGTCATTTGATCTAAAGGGACACATTAAAGTAACAACTATAGATGTACACGCCATGGATCAATACTAACTTTATAGTGACAAATATGCTCCACCACATCATAAAATTCCAAAAATGAGTTTCATCATCTAGTGCAAAAGCTAGGTGTTCTCAAGACACTAGAAACTAGGCTTTTAAGGGTTTCCGATGAAGACCATCTTGTAGATGAGAAAACCCATTTCCTCAGTGTTTTTAAGAAGAATAGTTAAATTAGGTTCAAAGGTATCAGACCTTTTTTAAAAGCTAGCCAAGTTCCTCAGACTAAGAAAGGATCTGTTGAAGTGGCCTCTAGTGTCCAACTTCCCTTTATACAAGGGGCTACTGACAAGATTTCAAGGGTTCTTAGTAGGCATAAGGTCATTTCCACCTTTAGACCCTTAAAAACCATTTGTGGCTCTTTAAGATTGGTTAAAGACCCCGTGGATCCTAAAAACATGAAGGGTGTTTATTTGATTCCATGTTCCTATGAAACCCCCTACATTGGAGAGACGGGTTGTTCCATATGTCAGAGGATTCAAGAGCATGCGGTGGACCTTAAACATTGTAGGACTCGCTCCTCTGATTTGGCGGAACATGCTAAAAAGACTAAACACCATATCTATTTAGAGGATTCCATTTCCGTCATCGTAAATTAAGAGAAGCCATCGAAATTGAGAAGAGAATTAATAATCTTAACAAGGATAGTGGATGGAATATTAGCAGTTCTTGGGTCCTTTCCCTTTGCTCCCAATCCCCTTTTGTTTTTTCCCCTCCTTGTTTTCCTTCTCTTGTCTTAGTTATTCTTTTTCTAGTAATTTGTTTTTCAATGTTGTCCATGTTAGTATCTAATTTGATTAAAAAAACAAAAATAAATAGATAA
>APFE030584410.1:97123-142854 GCA_000404065.3 Pinus taeda
GCATTCCTATCAAGACTCTGTCAATGGTCAGGAGAAATTGCCAGGATGGGAGAGACTTTGGTCGGATCTTGTGCAAGAGGAGATCAGGCGGAATACCAAGGACGGATCTTCGTCAAAGGCATATGATGAAGAAAATTGCGCTTTGGCTGCCAAAGAAAAGAAGGGGAAGAACAAGAAAACTTCTCATTCTGGTACGAAAGGAAAGAAGCAGGACATGTCCAAGGTGAAGTGCTTTCACTGTCACTAGCACAGACATTATGCCACAAATTGTCTGCAGAAGAAGAAAAATAAGCAAGTTGTTGGATCTGCAGCAGGAGAATCCTTAGCCTCGTAGTTTGAGCTGGGTTTTTCGCTGATCACATGCTTGGTATCAAGTGTGATCGGATCGGTATGGTTCTTGGATAGTGGTGCGTCTTTTCACATGATAGGAGATCGAGATTTGTTTTCTGATCTGGATGAGAAAGATCTTGGAGTGCACATCGAGATGGGCGATGATAGTAGATATAGTGCGACCAGTATCGGTACCATTTCCTTTGAGAGGGAGTCTGGTAAACCCTTCTTATTGAAGGAAGTGATGCATGTTCCAGGATTGAAGAAGAATCTTATCTCTATGTCGGTGTTAGAAGACAAGGGATTTGATGTTGTCTTCAGCGAGGGAAAGGCTTTCCTACGTAGTAAGACAACTAGAGAAACCCGGAAGATAGGGATTCGAGTCAAGAACCTTTATCAATTGCAAGTAGATGGCTGCGCAACAATGGCATGCAAGGCAGAAGGAGTGGTGAGCCGGGATGATGGCGAGCTCTGGCACTGGAGATTGGGCCACCTTCACCATGGAGCTTTGAAGATATTGCAACAGATTTCTACTGGGCTTCCTAAAGGCACTCTTGCACAGTAAGATCAGTGCAAGGGGTGTACTTCGGGAAAATTTGTGAAAGCCACCTTTCACGAGAAGGATAGTCGCGCCACGACGATCCTTGATAGAATTCACACAGACGTGTGTGAACCTTTCTAAGTAGATTTGATAGCAAAGCACAAGTACTATGTGATCTTTGTTGATGATTTCTCACGAAAGTGTTGGATCTTCTTCATGCAGAAGAAGAGCGAGACATACTCAAAGTTCTGTGAGTTCAAAGCACTGGTCGAGAAGGGATCGGGGAAGAAGGTGAAGGCTCTTAGGAGCGACAATGGTGGTGAATTCATATCTGGCGAGTTCAAGGACTTCTGCAGCGCAGAAGGGTTTCGAAGAGAGCTCATAGCTCCCCATAACCCACAGCAGAACGGGGTTGCTGAGTGGAAGAACAGAACGATTGTGTGTGTTGCACGGGCGATGTTGCATGATCAGGGCCTACCCCTTCTCTTGTGGGTGGAGGCATGCAATACTGCAGTATATGTGCAGAATCGTTGTCCTCACAAGATACTTGGCATGAGTACGCCCGAGGAGGCTTATTCTGGTAAGAGGCCTGATATTTCCCATTTGAGGATTTTTGGTTCTCCTGTTTACATGCATGTGATGAAGGATGCCAGGAAGAAACTGGAGCCGACCACATAGGTTGGGATATTTGTGGGGTACACTGATACGCCCCACAACTATTGTGTGTATTTGCCAGACAGTCGCAAGATTGTTGTGCGACAGGATATCAAATTTTAGGAGGAGAAAGCCATGAAGTGTTCGCTTGGGAGGGAGCCACACTTGCATGCAGATGAGGAGCTATTAGTTCCTAAGGATGAGCTTTAGGATGTGGATCAGCCACAAGATGAAGTTCATGGAGTGGAAAGACCACTCATGCAGTGCCAACCATCAGAGGGCGGAAAGCGCACTACTGACAGAAGCTGAGCGACTGGCTCAAGAATGCAGAGAAAGTTGTAGGACCAACCTACAGCACAGTGCAGACAGAGACAGTCACCTGATCGAGTACACTGGATACATGGCTCTTGTGAGAAAATGTGTTGTGACTGAGCCATCCTCTTTCGAGGAAGCTGTGGAGGATCCCACATGGTAGATGCCATGGTGGAAGAGTATGATTCGATTGTCAGAAACAGTGCATGGGAGATTGTCCCAAGACTGGAGGGGAAATCAATGGTGGGTTCAAGATGGATCTACAAAGTGAAGCAGGCAGCTGACAGGAGTGTGGAGAAGTACAAGGTAATATTTGTTGCCTGAGGCTTCTCACAGATAGAGGGGATCGATTATGAGGAGACCTTTGCACCTATCACAAGGTATTCTTCCATACGAACGATTCTTGCTCTCTCAGCGCAGATGGGGTGGCACATCCATCAGATGGATGTGAAGACTACGTTCCTCAACAGAGTCATTGAGGAGGATGTGTACATAGAGTAGCCCAAAGGTTTTGAGATCTTTGACAGCGAGTCACATGTGTGCAGGCTCAAGAGAGCGCTGTATGGGTTGAAACAAGCACCTCGTGCTTGGTACACACGGATAGACAGTTATTTCACTGGACTTGGATTCTCCAAGAGTGAGGCGGATCCTAACCTATACCAGACTGTGGTGGAGGGTAAGTTGCTAATCATTGTACTTTATTTAGATGATTTGATTTTGATGTGAGATGAGCTGTTGATACTTTCATGCAAGGAGGATCTTGCTAGAGAGTTTGAGATGAAGGACTTGGGCCTCCTTCATTATTTCCTGGGATTGGAAATTTGGCAACGCAGTGATGGACTATTTGTTTCTCAGGGTAAGTATGCTGGGGAGATACTAGAGAAGTTCAAGATGCATGGTTGCAAGCCTGTTGATACTCCTCTTCCTAGAGGTTGGAGGAAGGATGATGCTACTCCAGTGGAGGTAGTGGATGCCACTGTTTATCGACAGTTGGTGGGGTCACTTATGTATCTGGTCAATATACGACCCAATATATTCTATGCTGTTAACCAACTTTCACAAGCTATGGTTCAGCCAACCAAGCTCTTCTGGAAGGCAGGCAAGCATGTATTGCATTATCTCAGAGGCACATCGGGATATGGATTGTGGTACAGACAGGAGGATGAGGTGAAGCTATGTGGCTTCATGGATGCAGATTGGGTAGGGAGGCCAATGGATAGAGACATCAGGTACCATCATATCAGAGATTGTGTGCAGCGGAGAATCATGTTACTTTCATACATTCCCACGGAGAATCAGGATGCTGATATCTTGACGAAGGCGCTCACCAGGAGCAAATTCGAATACCACAAAGGCAGGATAGGGGTTGAAGATAATCCATATCTTTTTGAGAGGGAGTGTTGAAAATGCAAAAAGATGATGGATCTTAGTGAAAAGAAGTCGCCTTCACTAAGTGGGCCCGCAGGCTATTTTTGGCGTAAAGTCCATTTTTAGACTATGTCTATTTTTAGACATATGGATCATGGTCTATGAGTTGCAGGATGTTATTTATGGATGATTGGTCATGTTGGTAAAAATAGATGGACTTCTATTTTTAGACATATGGGTAGAGTCTATTTTTAGACTACCAGTCCAAAAATAGAACAGTCAAATATTATTAGCTCTTAATAATATTTGGACTATAAACATTATCTTATCCTCTTGCCGCACTTCAGTTCGAGCTACGGATGTGGCACATGCAACTTCCAGAAGGAAATACGCTTTTCCTATGGGTTAGTTGAGATATTGCATGATGGACTTTAGTTAGAACTCAAGTGATTGAGTTTGGTGGAGTTGACTGAGGAGTTGATGGAGTTGTGTTCAGTTTGACTTAGTTGAACTAGTTGTATTTAGTGTAACTGACAAATACACCAGTGATGAGTGGTGTGAATTAATTATTAATTAATTCACTAATTATTAACTCATAAACCAACTAAAGAATACATCAGTTAACTCAATGCATGGACAGTTTAGTGGAGACAAGTGTTAGAGGTGGGTGAAAGGGTGAGACTACTATCAGTTGTGACTATAGCTGTGCATGAGATTTCCACAATCATTGATTGAGATTGCCAATGAGGATTGCACAGTACAAGCCAAAGGGAATTCAAACTTGGATTAGATTTTCTCACAGGTTGGATTGCGCAGCAGAGGCAGGCAAACAGCGGAGGAGATTTGAACCCGTGACTTGATTCAGATCTGAGCTAGTTTGTGTGTAGCAGGTGGAGATAGTGCTGAGTACTTGCGAGGAGTATTGTACTATGTATTGTTACATGTTCTCTATCATTATAATATACAGATAGTTCGGGGTTTTCAGCTGTATGCTTTCCCCATTACATACTGTGTTGATATGTGTGATTGAAGCTTCAATGTGCGCATGCGATTGTTTTTAATTCCGCAAATTGATGATCAACGTAGAGGAGGTTATGTATTATGCATGCATTCCGCAAATAGTGTATAATCAGGATAATCACTGTGAATAAGTATTATATTATTCAATTTCTACATGAGGCAACAGTTAGAGAAAATAACGAATCAGACGGTGATTATGAAGGTTTTTTTAGGAATTAGAAGGTTGAGGAAGCAATGCATGAAGAACATGCTGAAGGTGGTTTCAAAGGGAAAACGACAGAAAAACATAGTGAGGTGGACAAGTAACTGCATCAAACGACAAAATCCATAGCTCATGCAAGAACCAGAAACTTGTGTTTTTGGGGTTGCTGAAGGGTGCCTGTTGGCTTAATGGGAAGTCTTTACAATACAATTTTCCCAAAATTCGGGCTTTAAGCCCCAAAATCGTTGCACGGGGGATCCGATGCCCAACAGTCTCTTCCTCAAGTCATGGTCCCAGTGGGAGTAGATGAGGCCGAGACACCTGCGCATAACCTGATATTGATCTTTTTCACCTAGCTAACCTGTAAAGTGAAGGAAGGCATAAATGGAAGTAAACTACAACACAACCGATATACTCTACGCTACTATAATGAAAATGTAGCTACCTAAGAAAATAACTAGAAAAACCATGAATCCTACTTAAGCAAACGAATAGAACCAGGAAGCTACTTAAGCAAATAAACAAAACCAGAAAGCTACTAAGTAGATAAACAATGAAAAAACATGAATCTATTTAAGCAAATGAACAGAAATCTCTGCTAACAGATATGTACAATAAAGAGGAGCTTTGGCTACTCGGGTCAGGTTGTTGGGTCCCTATAATACTAGTGATTACCCCATTACTATTGTAGTTGTAGCCCTTATTAATATTGTTGTGCCCCTATTGTCCCCATATTGTTATTACTATGCCCCATAGAATCCCTCTATTGTTATTTTTGTGGCTTTCTATTATTATTGTTAGGTCGGCTGGGTTATATTGTGACTCCTTAGACTCCTATATATAGAAAGGAGGTTTTATCATTTGAATGATCCAAGAATTGTTCATTTACGTAATGTAAAGGAGGTTTCCCCCTCGAAGAGGCTGAATTCTAAGGCGTTGATCTATCTTTTCTATATTTTCTTGAGCTGGTTCCATAACATTTGGTATCAAAGCTTTGGATTCTAGGGTTTCGCTGCTCCAAACAGGTTATCGTGGAATTTTCGCTATAACTTTTTTTCTGTGATGTTTCAAAAGCTAACAAAAAAACCCATTTGAGAAGACATCAAACTAAATCTCATGTCCGAATTGCAGAGCTTTTCGCGCTATCTTTTCGGAGATAGGAACTGAGGAAGTTGGTCCTTTTGCAGAATCCTGAATTACATTCAAAATAGGTGACCTGGGGAAAATCATCATAACTTTCTCTCTAAGCATCAGATTAAAATTTCGTAAGAAGGTACAGAAAGAGGATGGATTTTAGTTTCTTGTGTATATTTTTCAGGGCCAAAGGTAAAAACAGGGACACTTGGCACGTCGTACAAGTTCACTCTACTGAATTAGTCTATAATCAGGTCACTATGGGAGATTTGGCATAACTCTTCATTCGAGAATCTAATTGGGGTCAGACTAGTGGAATTGGAAAGAGGACATAGCGGGCTACCACAGGTCGCAATTTCAGAACTAGATGATCCAAAATTATAGAGATACATCAGAGGCAATATCGAGCTCCTACAAAGTCAAAAAAGGTGTGTATATTTTTTTAAATGTTTGCTTAAGCTTGGTTTGAAAATTTATTTTGAAGGAATTCAAAGGGCATAGTGAAGCATTATTATTAGTAATTCATGCCCCGAAGAAAGAAAATGGAAACACCTAGTACGCGACCTGAAAGCTCTAGCATGACTCATGAAGAAGAGGAAGAAATGCAACATGATATATCAAAATTACGAGACCAAGTGCAACAAGTGTCACTTGCACAAAAAGTAATAGAATCTAAGATGGATCATTTAAAGAAAGGTGTAGAAGCTAAGATGAATGACGTGGAAGCTAAGATGAATGATGTGGAAGCTAAGATGGATGATTTGAAGATAGATTTGAAAACATACATGGAAGAATTGAAGATAAATATGAATAAGTTGCTACAAGAAAGGGTCACTATGGGTGAAAGGGTAGTAAAGGAAACTCATGATGAGAAGAAAGGAAATGTTAATCATGATTCCATAGATTCTAATGTTGGATCGAAGGCCCACCATATTCCAAAAATCGATATGAGGAAGTTTGATGGCAAGGATCCCGCAACATGGATATTACAGATGGAGCAATTTTTCGATCTAATGTGTAAAACACACAAAAGGTACGTATGGCAACTTTATATTTGGATCCAAATCAGTTTGTATGGTATCAATGGCTTTGCTCTCGTAAACAATTTATTACTTGGGAAATTTTTACGGAAGAATTGGTAGCATATTATGAGGATACAAAAAGCAACACTTTTTTTAGCCAATTGATAAGTCTCAAACAAAAGGGTTCAATAATGGAGCACATTGAGGAGTTCCAAAAATTGAACATAAGGGTAAAAGATATTCCAGAGGAGCATAGGATTGATGTGTTCATAGGGTCTTTAAAGTATAATATCCAACATGATGTTCGCCTTTGGGAACCTGATTCATTAGAGAAGGCATTCAGGTTAGCAAGAAAAATGGAAAGCAAAATTATGGCAACCAGGAAGCATACCACTCACATCTATAAAGACGGAAGTGGTGTTGTCGCTAGTCTTCCACAACCTATAAGGTTGACACCACAACAATTGGAAGAAAAATGAGCAAAAGGGTTTTGCTACAGTTGTGATAGCAAATACACTAAAGGTCATAAGTGTGCTGAGAAGAAATTATTCTACATAGATTGTGAAGAGGAAGAAGAAAAGGAGCAAGAAAGGTCAAAAGAAGAGGATATACTCCAGGAAAAAAGCCTAGATGAAGAGAAAATGAATCCGACCGTATCTTGTAATGCATTGGCGGGAATTACCACTCCTCAAACCATCAAGATAGAAGGAAAAATTAAGAAGAAAAAGGTAATAGTGTTAATTTATTCAGGAAGTACTCACAATTTTATTCGTTGTAAGGTAGCAAAAGAATTGAATTGCTTCTTATATCCAGCACCAGACTGTCAAGTGATGGTTGCAAATGGAGCAACAATAAATTGCTCTGGAAAGTGCCATAATATCAAGCTATCCATGGGAGAATACGTATTGACTAGCCCAATGCTTTCCATTCCAATGGGAGGTGCTGATGTTGTACTAGGAGTCCAATGGCTACAATCCTTGGGTACAATAGCTTTTAATTTTCAAGAACTTTTCATCAAATTTTCTATGGAAGGAAACGAAGTTGAATTAAGGGGTATTACAGGGAAACCAGGAAAGATAATCAGCTCTAATGGTATGACAAAGCTTCTAAAAAAGGAATGAAAAGGTGTAATTACACAATTATGTTCGCTAGATGTTTCCACATTGGAATCATCTATTTCTCCAGATCTCCAAATAGTCTTGGACAATTATTCCAAGGTATTTGAGACTCCCAAAGGTCTCCCACCTATTCGTCATCATGATCATGCTATTTATCTGATTCCAGGAAGTGTTCCTCCAAACATCAGGACGTACAGATATCCCTATGCCCAAAAGAGTGAAATTGAACGTATGGTTGCAGAAATGCTAGAGGCTGGTATAATTCAACCGAGTCAAAGTTCTTTCTCTACTCCAGTGGTATTGGTGCACAAGAAGGATGTATCATGGTGCATGTGTCTAGATTATAGGGAGCTCAACAAGCTCACTATTAAACATAAGTTTCCCATTCCTGTCATTGATGAATTACTGGATGAATTGCATGGATCAATTTACTTCACCAAGTTGGATGTTCATTCAGGATATCATCAAATCAAAATGAATACTGAAGACATTCCGAAAATAGCATTTAGAACTCATTAGGGTCATTATGATTTTTGGTCATGCCTTTTGGCCTTACCAATGCACCTTCTACATTTCAAGGTTTGATGAATTCCATTTTCAAACCCTTCGTTAGAAAATTTGTGTTAGTATTTTTTGATGATATACTAATCTACAACAAGTCTTGGAAGGATCATGTTGAACATGTTGACAGGGTGCTACAACTATTGGAGGAGAAACAATTATATGCAAAAAGATCCAAATGTTTCTTTGGAGAACAAGAGGTGGAATATCTGGGTCATATTGTATCTCATGAAGGAGTTAAGGTAGACCCTAGCAAAATTAAAGCCATTAGGGAATGGAGAGTCCCCATATCCATAAAGCATTTGCGAGGATTTCTCGGTTGACAGGGTATTATCGCAAGTTTGTTAAGAATTATGGGAGAATAGCAGCACTCTAACAACATTATTGAAGAAAGATGCATTTTCATGGACTCCAGAAGCAACAAAGGCATTCGAACATCTTAAAGAGGAAATGTGCCAAGCACCGGTCTTAGCTACACAGGACTTCACAAAAACCTTTATTGTGGAATGTGATGCTTCAGGAAATGGAATTGGTGTTTTTTTAATGCAAGATGAAAGACCCATTTCTTTTGAAAGCCGTCTAATCAAGGGATAGTTTTTACACAAAGCTATTTATGAGAAGGAAATGTTGGCAATACTCCATGCACTTAAGAAATGGCCACCCTACCTAATGGGAAGACACTTCAAGGTAAAAACGGATCATGATAGCCTTAAATACTTTTTAGAAAAAATATTATCCTCTGAAGAGCAACAAAAGTGGGTCACAAAGAAGTTGGGTTATGACTTTGAAATCATCTGCAAAAAGGGGAAGCAAAATGTGGTGGCAGATACACTCTCAAGAAAGGATGAGGATGTGGAAGCATTGTTGTGCACCATTTCTATTATCCAACCAAATTGGATAAATGAAGCAAGGGAGGAATGGAAGAATGACGAAGAAGTGTGGGTACTTATTCGAAAGTTACAAAAATATTCCAGTATGTCAGATACATTTAGCTGGAAAAATGATTCGTTATGGTACAAAGATCGCTTATACCTATGTAAGAATTCCCAGCTAAAACAAAAGATTCTTATGGAATTGCACACTTTTCCCTTAGGAGGGCACTCGGGATTTTTAAAAACTTACCATAGGGTTAAGAAGGAATTTTTTTCGGAGGGCCTTAAATCATATATTCAAAAGTTTGTAGCGGAATATTTGGTTTGCCAGAAAAATAAAGTTGAAACAATTAAGACATCGAGTCTATTACAACCTTTATCCATTCCAAGCCAACGTTGGGATGAGGTTTCAATGGATTTTATCACAGGTTTACCCAATTCTGAGGGAAAGAGTGTCATCATGGTGGTAGTTGACAGACTTACCAAGTGTGCACACTTTTGTGCATTATCACATCCATTTAAACCAGTACAGTTTCTACTGCATTTATGGAAACAATTCAAAAGCTACATGGAAACCCAAAGATTATTGTAAGTGACAGAGATCCCATTTTCACTGGAAATTTTTGGACATAATTATTTTCTTGTCTTGGTACTCAGTTAGCTCATAGCTCATCTTATCATCCTCAATCTGATGGGCAAACTGAGATAGTAAACAAATGTTTGGAAGGATATCTTCGTTGCTTTGTATCTGATAAACAGACACAATGGGTCAAATGGTTGCCTCTTGCTGAATGGTGGTATAACACTTCCTTCCATACAGCAACAAAAATGACCCCATTTATGGCACTTTATGGGTATCAACCACCATCCATCACATCATATTTAAGAGAAAATTCTAAGGTTCAAGCAGTGGAACATCACATCGAACATCAACAACAAGTCCTCCAACTCTTAAAGGATAACCTCGTGTTGGCACATAATAGAATGAAAAAACAGGCAAATCAACATCGCAGTGAAAGAATTTTTGATGTAGGTGATTGGGTATTCTTAACGCTACAACCATATAAGCAAATGTCCCTCAAGAAAGCTAAGAAGGATAATAAATTATCACCAAAGTATTATGGTCCGTAAAAGGTGTTACAAAAGGTTGGTACTATGGAATACAAATTAGAGCTTCCTGTAGCTTCTCTATTGCACCGAGTTTTCCATGTTTCATGTTTAAAGAAGGTTATAGGCGATAAGCTCCCAGTTCAAACAATATTTCCAGAACTTGACGAGGAAGGAAAAATTATATTGGAACCAGAAGGAGTCAGAGAAACAAGAACTCGAAAGCTATGAAATTGATCAACTTCAGAGTATCTTATCAAGTGGAAGAACTTATCTGCTGAAGATTCCACATGGGAGGATGAGAATTTTGATACAGAAGCATCTAGAACTACTCAAGAGTTGAGGACAACACTTTTTTGAAGGAGAGGGGCATGTTGGGTCCCTATAATACTAGTGATTACCCCATTACTATTGTAGTTGTACCCCTTATTAATATTATTGTGCCCCTATTGTCCCCATATTATTATTACTGTGCCTGATAGAATCCCTCTATTGTTGTTTTTGTGGTTTTATGTTATTATTGTTAGGTCGGTTGGGTTATATTGTGACTCCTTAGACTCCTATATATAGAAAGGATGTTTTATCATTTGAATCATCGAAGAATTGTTCATTTATGTAATGTAAAAGAGGTTGCCCCCTCGAAGAGGCTGAATTCTAAGGTGTTGATCTATATTTTCTATCTTTTCTTGAGCTGGTTTCCTAACAACTACACAGTGTCATCTGATATGGAGCTAATCACATAGCCACGCAACTTCTTCACCAGCACGAAGTCGCTCTTCGTCTAATCTGCTAACTTCTTCTCCTGTGATTTCCCCACGAAAGCATCCACAGGGTCTACTCATTGATACATCAACAATGTTATCATGTGAATCAGCATATCGGTGATTGGAATGGGACCTCCCAAGAAAAGGCACCCATCATGAACCAACGTCAATAATTGACACACACAAACAATGTTAATGGTGTTGTGGCTAAACTGTGGCACCATAACATGTTGAGTAGCCCCGCGCACTCATCTTCGGCCACCAACTTCATTGGCTCAAGTCATTTAACATCTAACTCCTCATAATAAACTTTCTTCAGCTATATACTCGGTTTGAATTATGGGAACTTGGTGTGATCCCCGAGGTCCTAGTCCTCAATCTTCAAGAATGGTATTAAGGCCAATAGATTTCCCTCAAAAGGTACCTCCTCTGATAGCAGTCGTGTGGAGACCTAGAACTTCACCAAATCTAAGTCTTTAGTAACTTTGGCCATGGATTTCCTAGGGGATACATAAGGTGGTAGCCAGGTAATCAACACAACTTCATTTGCATCAATCTCTTCGATCCCCATAGTTAACTCCTCTTCATCTAAGTCCAAGGGTTTTTTTGGATACTTGGCCTTATCTATCTTACCCTTCTATCAATCTTTGTGGGATTCTTACCCGACAATTTCCACACCAACGCTTGTTGGGGATTATTTTGCTTCTTTCCTCCTACCGCGAAGGCAGTGGGTTTAGGCCTCAGTGACCTAGGCACTATAGTAGGCGTGGATTGGGTCAGGTTGAGTCGATTTGTAGTCATTCTCTCCCATAATACTTCATGCTACAACTCAGGTAAAGTTGCTTCGCACCCAAATCCTTGCTGTGAAAACTTCTCTCGAATTTCTTTCCAATCCCCTCCAGACATGCAACAATTATCTTGGCACAAACTAAAGCATAAAAGCTCAAGGCAATTTCTCAAGAAGCAAAGTGTTCGAATGTGGAGCGGGATGTTGTATTTATAGCACATTTTAAATTCAAATCCATATGTTCCCTCCAGATATCCTTCATTAATGCGCTTTTGGTGACAAATTTCCAAAGGTATGCGCCTTAAATGCTTTCCCCCCACTCCCTTTAACTGAAAAACCACCATCCAATCATCGGAAATGCTTCAATAGTCACTTTTTTAGCAGACTACATGGGACCCACCATGCTAGTGCAACTCCTTTGTCACTGTTCTACTCTGTGTCTTTCTTCCAATCATCACATAGCCCCCTTTCTTCACCAAACTATCCTTTCGACAACGTATTTTATAGTCTCACACTTCCTAGCAACTATCTAGAGTAGTAAGACTATCCTGCATTCATATAGTCATTGTGTAGGGGTGGGATCACCCTTATACAACTTTAACTAGCTCCCATTAATTTTCCCTAGAAATAGCTCATTGTTTAGCCTTGCGAGCTGAACTACACCTCCATCCATAATCTCCTTGTCGATGTATGCCCCAGCCAATGCATCTGAAATTTTCGTAGAAACTTCATGAACTTACTATCATATAGAAATACTAAATCTTCACTTTTAAAGGTGTGCTGCTTAATGTGGCGATCATGCCACGCCTCTTCGCTAGCCTTCTGCACCTGCTGATCAAAACTTGCCAGAAATCGATCTTCTTCTATCTCAACTATCTGCGTGAGGCATTCTTCCATAGTATCCTGATCTTCCATCTCTGTGATTGCTGCAATATAGAATTTGGACACAATATACTCCATCGACATTACTTCCTCTTGTCTATAAATGAGTCAAAATGATGTTTGTCTAGTCAATTTCTTATAGGTAGTTCTATACGCCCAAAGAACAACTAGTATGGGCACATCCCAAGTTTTCCTATTTTCATTGCAAATCATTGTCAAAGAAAATTCTAGTATTTTATTAAAGGCTTCCACTATACCTTTCACTTTACAATGATACAACATACCTTTCTGATGATACATCTGGAATTATTCCAGTAGAGCAGCAATTGTTTCATTTAGGAAGTGTGAACACCTGTCGCTCATCAAAATCTTAGGAAAACCAAACCGAGACAAAATATATTAAAATACGAACTTTGTAGCTCTAGTCACACTGCAATTCTTCACAAGTTTCACCTCAGCCCATCTACTCAAGTATTCAATTTCTGTGATGATGTATTGGTCCCATGTCTTCTTTCCTAGTGGCTGAATCGGTCCCACAAAGTTATTGCCCACTTGTCAAATTTTTGTAATGATATTTTCGGGCTTAGAGGTAATTCATCCCTTCACGATGGCCTCCCTATCCTGTGATAGACATCACATGCCCTACAATATTCCTTGGAATCCTTATGCATAGTTGGCCACCATAGCCCCACTCATAAGATCATCTACGCAATTTATCTTACAACATAATGATCTCTAGAAACTCCTCCATGTTCCTTAGTGAGAATAGTTTGTCTTTCATAATCTAGTACATATCCACACAACACTTCATCCAATCACATTTTATCCAAGTTCCCTACAATAACCGAAAAATTTGTAGCCATTACCACCAATTATTTCTTATGTTTCATCATGTACCCTTTAGGAGCAATACCCGTAGATAAAAATTGGATGATATGTGGAAAGTGTTCATCGATGACGCACACAACAAAGAGTTGTGCATCAGGCAATCCTTCATCAATACTTGTAGGTTCTTCGCCATTCTCAATTCGCAAAAGGTGATCTGGTCTAGCATTTAATCTCCTTGGCTTCACAACTACTTCAAAGTCTTATTCCTGAAAGAGCACCAACCATCTACAACTTCCCCCCCCCCAACACAGGCTTGTTGACCAGGTACTTCAAAACAGAATGATATGTGTACATTTTGAAGTGTGCATCCAACAAATAAATCCTGAACTTCTGGAACATATACACCATTACCAATCCTTCGCTCTCCGTAATCGAATAATTCTTCTCTAACTTAGACAACTTCCTTCTTGTGAATTCAATAAGATGGTCGATATCACTTGTGCCTGGTTGGGTTAACAATGCTCCTAACGCTATGCGGGATGCATCTACATGTACATGGAACTCTTTCTTCCAATCGAGGAACACTAGAATAGGTGTTGCGACCATCATTTCCTTGAATACATCCAAGCTTTTCTAGCAATCATCATTGCAGCAAAATGTCACATCCTTCTTCAATAATTTTTCCATGGGTGCAGTGATCTACGCATATGCCTTTATGAATTTCCTATAGTATGCTATACGGTCTAATGTCATGCGCAACTTTACATCTCTTAGAGGATCCAAATTGATAATTACTAAAATTTTGGTAGGGTCCACCATCAACCCTTGTTTGCCAACTACATGGCCCAAGAGTATCCCATAAGGAACATAGAATATGCACTTCTTCAGGTTAAGGGATATCTGATACTTCCGACAAGTATCTAGCATTAGGAAAAGACTTGCAACATTCCTTTCCACTAACCCAAACACCATCCAATCATCAAGGAAAACCTTCAAAAAATTATGAATAAATTCTTTCAAAGTTGCGACTACCACCCTAAAAAAGATCGTCGGAGAATTATTAAGCCCAAAGGGCATAAATGTATACTGAAAACATCCCCATTCTGTGGCGAAGGTAGTATTACTTCGATCTTCCGGCGTGATGTTGATTTGGTGATACCTTGAGAATCCATATGTCAATGAGTAGACTTCTTGACCACCAACGTTCTCTAATACCTCATCTATGAACGGTCTAGGGAACAGATCATGTACACAAGAATCATTCAACTTCCTTAGATCTACAAAGATTCAGATTTCACCCTTCGTCTTCTTCTCCTGAACCACCACATCACTAACCCAATCCAATTCTTCTAGAGGCTCAATAATCCTACTACAAGCATCTTCTCTAATACTTCATGCACTTTTTCCTTGTACTTAGGATTCAACCAATATGGGTGTTGCTTTACTATCGTCGCATCTGGCTTTAGATTGATCTTCATAACACCCAGATCACCTACCATCCCTTTTAGATCAAAGAACTTAGTTGGACACAAGCCCTAATATTCCTGTAATAGCTCTATGAATTTGTCAACTGTGTCCTCATCTTAGTAGTCACCTATTATTGCGAACTTCGGTTGTGCATCCAACCCAATATTCACTTTCTTAGTTTTCAAGGTTTTTGAGATGTTAGGAACTTTTGCCTTGGGTCCCGTAACTTCACGTTTTCCTTTTGACTCAGGAATACTGATGTTCTTGAGATCATCCTCACCTTCTTCTATGGTCACATGGTATGGCATTCCAGAGCATGGCACAACTGTGTACTCTAATCTGGTTGTACCCACATGACAAGTTCCTCAGGCATTCTGAAAATTGCAACATTAACTTCCTTTAATGCTTCATCAATACATTAAAAACCCATCCTCAAAACTGAAAGTTAACATAAAACTTTCCTTCAAAACATCCCACTCTGCACTTCCATGTCGCAGCTCTGTTTCTAGATGCCAGTTCATCGGGATAGTATCCAAAGTGTGGCGGAATATGTGAACCCATTCAGGATGTGGTTCATCTCCCCATGATCTTGTCCAACGAGCCATATGCTTGTGTGGATCATCCTTCCCTATATATTTTTCAGTCATGCGAGTATTGGCATACACAAACCACAACTTCTTCATCCTACGAAATTCCTTCCTGTCTGCAAAGTTGTTCTTATGCGTACCCCATCATCTGGCAAGCATAGCTCTTAACGCAATGTCTAGTGCCTGGAACCAATGTTCCTCTAGTACATCCCTTTCAAATTTGTCCATAAATAAATTTACATCATCTAAGCCATCATACTGCGGTAAATTTCATACCTAAATGGATATACATCGAAGTGACTTAGTAAGCCAGTTGCATCACAATGCCAATACCTAATGCAATATATTCTGCCAGTGCTTGAGCTCCTCATATGAATCTCAATTGCAAGAGTTGTCCTTCTCCAAAGTAACTCACCCATTTGCCGTAGGGTTTATTCAATCCTCATCCTGCACAGTAAGCTTGTATATTTTCTCAATATCATCCTATTCATAATAATCTTGGTCTTGTTAGTGTCGGTATCTTCATGCCTCCATCAGAGATCAAATCCTCTTGTTGCATTGCATATTAAGTGTCCCGCCCAGTTAGCTGCATTCCATTAGGAGCATGGATCGTCTGATGGTAGTGGCTTGTTGTACATTTTCCCTCATGTTCTTTACCTGCTAGCCCATTTTAATTTATCAAAATCCTCTACAGTCGCTTTTTGTCTTTACAATTTTAAGAGTCTTTGCTAGGGTTTCACTATCATTAGGTCTAGGGTTTCATTATGGTTTCATCAAAAAGGTTTTCAAAATGTCCAATAACAGCCGACAGGCACATGAGGAAGTTCTAGGACTAATAAATTTTATAAAAAAATTTCTCAGAGATGTATTTTCCAACAAAGTATTTCAAGTTTTGTTGTATAAATTGATGTAATTTCATTTCTTTCATATGTAAATCAGTTCACAGGAAACCCTGGTCTCTTTCCCAAGCCTCAGTAGCTCCAATCCCCTACAAAGAAAACAAGAAACAAGCCATTCAGTTCATCAAAAAACTCAAAAATTGAAAAGCTCGAAAAACAGAGTGAAAAAATGAAGTCATATTCCAAACATTGTAAAAGTGGGTTTTTATGAAACAAAAATTAGAGGTCCTTGCATATAAATCATTTATTCAATTCAAAAGCTCATTTCCATTCAAGAAACAAAGTGTGAGTAAGCTCAAGGTCGTGTTTGAGCAAAGCAAGAGAAACTTGGAGGAAACTGCCCAAATTCAGAAGCGCGACACACTGGGTGAGTGGTGCGGCGCACACAAGTGGCGCGACGCATAGGGCCGTAATTCTTAGTGGAAATTTGAACTGGCGCGATGCACTCAGGAGGTGTGGTGCATTGGGTTTGAGGCGTAGCACATAGAGCTATGAAGCCCGTTTCACTCAAAAACTTCCATAAATTGCCAAAATCACCAAAAACCTCCAGTGAGCAAGTAAGTTAAGCTCTCCTCTTGGCTAGTGAAGGAGTTTGTCATAAAGTTTATGGTGGTTGTGTAAAGAAAAATCAAACCCTACTTCTTTGTATCTCTCAAGAAACTATTGATTAGGGTTTGAAACTTATCATTTTGTTGCCAAAATTTATTCTTCCACTTCTCCACTTGTCCGCTCCCTCACTCATTTTCCCAGTTTATTTCCCCATTCCCTAACTCCCATATTCCAAAAAATCATCTATCCCTATCCCCAATTCCCATTTCCCAAATCCTAAATATAAATTCTCAAACCCTAGTTGCTATCCCTAAAACTCCCATACCACTCCCTAATCCCATGTTTCCCAAACTAAACCCTATCCTAACAGTCCCAAAATCCCTCATTTTTTTTACCTCCTTCCATAGCCCCTCATATACTTTTCCCTTGGTGGTAGAAAATTAAAAATACCATAAAACTCCTACTACTCATCAAGAAAACAAACCCACTACTAAAGATGGATTTTGATCCTTCATATGATCATGAAGAGGAGACACACAGTGACTCTCCTACAGAGGTACATGCACCAAGGAGGCCTCATAAAGTTGGAAAACATATATGATAGGAACCCACTACTCTTGCTGAGCTACATGCCTGCCCTCTCTCCATCACATGCTTCCAACACCAGTCTTGCTATGATTTCTGTGAGATGGTTCATAGAATTCAGTATCATCATGAGTTGGCTCGGTTGTTTGTGCTTCATTTACATGATGGTCAAGCCACTCTAGCTGGTGTAACATTTACTTTAACACCAGAATCTATTTCTCTAGCAACCGGTATTCATAATATCAGAGAGAAATGGAACAAAAGGCAACATTATCAACCGTACATCAAGCTCGGTTATTTGCGACAACTCCACAGAGTTTTTCCTTTTTGGTACCTAAAAGATTCTTATGCTCTGATGAAACTGATAATGAAGTATTTTAGCTGTGATGGTCAGTTTTCTCGTTTATATGCCTATCATATTAGGTTGCTGATGCACTTTACCAGGGTGAGAATGGTGAATCTCCCCTACTTCATGTGTCGAAATATTGAGAAGATGACCACCCTAGTACAACACAAGACTCCTCAGCAGCAGTTCAACAATATTTACCATTTTGCTCTCATTAAAGTTGTGGTCATCCATCAGCTTGGTTTACAAGGCATCACTTGGGAGGACTTCCTTTCTCGTGATTTTTTCACAGCTCCTCAGGGACCTCCAGAGGCTTTGCATGAGACAAGTGGACCTTCATATCAGCAGGAAGGTCATGAGACACAGATCATCGGTATGCCAGTGTGTCACTTATCAAAGGGGCACCAGACGGTTATTTGAAGTAGCAAAGAGAGTATTATCTCCACCTGGGGTGGAAGGGGTCTCGCTTCCTTCATCAGCACAATAGGTTCATGACAAAGGCAAGAGGCCATTATAGGATGAAGGGCCTTCAGGTGAGCAGGAGACTGATTTCATTCTCATTGAGGATGCTGATACTGACTTGGGCCCACAAAGCTCAAAACTCAAAGAGGTCATCCAGGAGCAACAGGCAGATACCAATGCTTTTTCCCTCAACTTGGAAAGGGATAAGTGTATAATAAAGTACCTGGATCAAAGAAATAAGTAGCTTGAGGATCAGCAAGCAATTATGGAGTTACAAAACATTTGGGAAATCCGCCAAGCTGCTAAAAGGAGGAAGGTGAAATTCACATCGCTTGAGCAAGAGATTAATGCTGATCGGGAATCTTGGCTTGAAAGAGTCAATATCCACTTAGAAAATTTTTTGGAGAAGGCCAATAGGGAGAAGACATTATTGAGGCGTATGGCTTATCATTACATGGTGAGAAACAAAGTCTGTAAGGCAAGAATCAGGAGCTTAAAGGCAAAATTGAAGAGGGCATCAACGAGGCGAAAGGAGCATGATAGACTTCAGATATTGGCTGAGGCTTCCTTGGCCCAATAAAATTATTTATGGAGAAGACTCAGCCCAAATTTCAAAAAATTTGGGACACTTTTTGCATTTTTGGAATTTTTGGCACAAAAAGCAGAGTTTTCTGCCCTATGCGTCGCGCCACCTGGTGTTTGCTTTTGATGGGAGCCTCCAAATGACAAAAACTCAGCATTTTTGGATTTGGGATGGAAACATATGCTATCCTAAAAATGGCCAAGAAATGTTGACAGGTTTTGAGCCCTTAAAAATGTCAAAAACTCTCAAAAATGACCTTACTGCCCCTATTTTGACACACAGCGAGCAGTGTTGGTAGAACTGAATTTCTGAGGGGAAAATGGAAGCCAAATTCAAAACTTCCACTTGGGTTGGAAATTAGCCAGGTATACCTTTCCAACAAGCACACTTGAAGTGAATTTGGACACTGGGAAAGCCTCCGAATGTGGCTCCAAACAAGCGTTATGCATAGAGAAATCAGCATGGTGCATAGGGGAAATTTTGCTCAGTTTGACCAAGTATACTCTGTTTTTCACCTAGCTTTTGACAGTTTGACTTTTTCTCCTTCTTAATGTCAAACTTGTGATGTAATTTAATGTAAATTGATGGATCATGATGTAAATATGTCAGATTTTCACTTATGGAGGTAGATTCATCTATCAAAAAGTTGTTTGAAACTGAATGAATTAGTTCCCTTGTTTCTAGAGGCGTGTTGTTCCACTGCCTAATTTCTAGCTCTCAGTTTAGAATTAGTTGGAATAGCTCCTAAACTAGTGAGCTTGACCCCTAGAGGCTAGGACGAGCAACGATTTGTCTATATCTTGTGATTTTTCAATCATTAGCATGGTTGGACTTTTGAGAAAGCAAGGAGCTTCATTGTATACTCATATTAGCATTTTGGCTAAGGAATAGAGAATAGGGTTTGCAACACTGTTTGGGATTCATGTGGCATTTTATTTTGGTACAGTGTTTTCTTCTATATTTGTTAATTTACTTATGTGTTATGTATGTCCTCATCTATCTTGTTTCTTCTTAACTAAATCAAACAAGAGTGAAGGTAGAATCCATTGAAATTGCAGTGCTCTACCTAGGGCTTGCTTTAGTTTTTTGATGTTTTCAACTGTTTTAGGACGATCCATGGATTTTCTTGCCCTCTTCAGCTCCTCACCTATCTAATCTCTCCATCTCATTTGATTTGAAGTGCCAAAATCAGTTTCCTACCTTTCCCCATTGAGAGCTCTGCAAGACTAAGCCTCATTCCCTGCACCCAAAATCTGCCTTTCCATTTGAACCAACAAAAACATCATTTTATTCAATCAAATTCATTCACACACATACCTAGCTTAAAATCAATTAGCATATCAGTCATCTCAAGCTCTTATTGATTATATCTTTGCTGAGATTGACTAGGAGAGAGCCCTCTCTCGACCTGGTAGGGCTATGTTACACAAAAATATCGTCACCATGATTATTTGCAGTTAGTATGGGTCTATCATCACCTATACTAGCCTCCTAAGAAAGTCTCAAACCTTATCTCTTCATGTCAACATTTGCAAAAGAGAGAAAGACTTTGAAAATCAATATTACTCTGGTTTCGCACTTTCTCCTACTTTTACCTGCGGACCCGCACCCTTTGTTCATAATACCTGCGTACCTGCACACTCTGTCTGTAAAGGGGTGGGTGCGTACCCCTCTGAAAGTCAAAAAGGCACAAGTTTATCCTAAAAAACTCACTTTTGGGTTAATTCTAGATGTTTCTAGAATGATTTCGACGTGGATTTGTTCGCTCCAAGGTGGTTCATGCATCCCAAAAGAGAATGAGCTAATCCCTTGATAGGAGGAGCTATCCCTTTGAAGGACGACTTTATCCCTTTGAAGGAGGACCTAGTAACTTCCCTCCATTGCACTATAAATTAAGGCATTGGGTCAGTTGCTGGAGAGGCCAGAAGCTGAACATTTTGAGGGTAAATGCTGATGGAATTAGGACTTCCTAGTTAAACTTGAGAGGACAGATCACATACCTTTTTGGTTTCATTGGGAAGTGAGTGAAGCTTGTCAAAGTAGAGGAGACTTCTTGTCCAACCTTGGGAGGAGCTTGTACAGGATCAAGGCACAGGTTGTAAAGTTCTTCTTCATTTGAATTAATACAATCAGATTCATTTTTCTCAACAAATTGTGTTATGGTTTGTTTCATAATCTCCTTGATCATTATGATGAATATGCTTTATAATATTGGCTTTTCAGGTGCTATTTAATCGTTTGCTTGTTTATGTTTGCAGAATTACACTTCAAGGAAGCTCATTTGGAGCAAGGGAGCGAGGGTTCCACAAACTTGCATTGGACCCCAGGTAGGCCTAAAAACACTTGTTTTCCTTTATTTTACTCGCATATTTAGAGAAAGATAGTTTTTTATTGGCTTGCTTGTCACTAGATATTAGTAGATACTAGGAAGGTCGATCTTGTCCGCAACCTCGACTCATTCCGCGTGACAAAATGGCGACTCCACTGGGGACTTGATTGTTTTTCTTGTTTTTTCTTTGACTTGAGAAACTTGCCTTTTTGTTTCTGTTTTTGGCTTTTTGTGTGTGGAATTGGGTGGATTTAGTGGATCTAGGTTTGTTTTGGCTTTTCATAACTTTAGGAGAAGTCTGCACCCTGTGCTTGTATCACAGTGCGTACCCCTACGCACTTTTACTTTGTACACAGAGCGGGCATGCACCTGTGCAAACTCTGAACCTGTGGACCCTGCTAAATTTTTGAAAAACTTAAATTTTGCTCTTTTAATTAGTTTTATCTTAGTTTAGGTGTTGTTATCCTCTACCCAGCCCCGCCTGTGACTTTTCAGAAACTTTCCTTGGTCTAATTTCATTCGTGTTAGGGTTTTAGGTGAAAGTCCTAGAAGTTTTGGTTGCCAGTCTTGATTTTCATTTTGGTCGTGTAGTAGCTCAGAGCTTAGAAGCATAGAAGCCTCAGATCACCCTAGTTTTTATTGTCTTCTTGTGAGTCTGACCATTTGTGAAATCAACCTTTGTTGAGAAATCCATCTTGTGTTCTCTCTTTCCAAAATTTCGAAAAGCTTGTGTTAAAAGTTTGGTTTTCACTTTTACAAAAAGAACAAAAGATTGTTTGTTTTTGACTGATTTGTGATTCTGGACAAATTAGTCCTTGGTTTGCTTATTGCCAAGTAAAACATCCTTGAAAAGACAAAAATATCTTGTAAGGTTTTACTTCAAGTAGTTTTTTATAGTTTGTAGATCTTAAGATTTGCTTTGTTCATAGATTTCTCAAGATTTGTTTTAGTTTTCTTAAGATTTGCTTTAATCATAGTTTTAGGTGTTTTTATAAAAATATAAAAAATCTCTTTTGAAAAAGTTTGTTTTGGTAGCATTTGAGTGTTTGAATGAAAAAGGAAATTCTTTTGCAAATAACTAGTTGTCTCGTTTTGAGTGCATTGGAACAAAAACTCTTCTTTAAATTTGTTTGTTAAGAAAGATTTGTGTTTACACGCATTTGCATTCTCAAACTCTTCCTAGCTAGAAGTTCATTGAAGAGAAAAGATTGTTTGATCATCTTAAGTGCATCTTTTTAGTGATTTGAGTCGAGTCTTCACATCCACAAGTTTCATCTCTGCACCTCTTGACTTAATCAAAAACCAATAAAAATAACGCTTAAAGTAAAATTAATCTAGAAATCTTTTTATTTCTAGGGCTCTATTACACCAACATAACTTAGGCTAGTGTCTTGGAGTAGGGAGTATTTAACTCTCCAAGATAGTAAAACAAACAAGTAGTTGTATCTTGCGGTAGGAGAAAAATCCAATTGTTGCATCTATGCTTTGGGAAAGCTCCTCTTAAAGGAGAAGCACAAGATCATGTCCGAACTAGTGTGGGAATCAATCCTTCCTCATTGGGAACGACGCCAGATATTCACGTATTACAAACGGAAAACCTTAGATTAACCATTGTCGAGGAGCCTGGGGTAACTTGTGGGTAAACCTTGGTTTATGTCAAGGAGCCTTCAAGGGGATTGAGCTTGTTACTCTGCCCTTGCGTGTGTATCAGATCGTAGACTATTCCCCCAGGTATATTTGTTTCTGGTTGTAACCATAGTGACCATATTCTATAGGATTCTTCTTAAGGTGATGGTGGCAAGAAGATCCCACTGTACCTGGAGCAGACGTCGGCTAGACTCACTCGGATTTTCTGGGGGGTTCTCTTCACTCGAGACGGTTAAGTGGAGAAACTTGTGCTAGTCTATTCATTAAGCAGGTTGCTGGGGTAACTGTTCCAATCGCTATTTCTGCATCGAACTCTGCGACGTTGGATTTCATCACCAACTAGGGTTTTCGGTCCGGAAAGTTACTGTTTGTGTGTGATTGATCTCCTAGATTCTTTAGGCATGTGATTCAATTTGTTTGGTTCTTTAGAAGCTTTAGGTGGTTTTCATTGAGATTTTACTTTGTTTGTGTGTGAAGTAGTTAAAAGTCTTTAACTGTGGCTGAATTACCAACGCAGTCCCGTAGACTTCGGGGCCAATCTCCTAAGTTTGTAAACGTGGCTGAGTTACTGAGGAAGTCCTGTAGACTTCGGGGTCAACCTCCTGAGGACGTACCAAGACAGCTTGAAGGCTTGAAAGTCCTCGTAACTCCTAGTGACGGTAGAGCTGGGTCACCTGAAGAAGGAGAATCTTCTTTGATAGTACATTTTGATTCTCAACCATTAGTAATTTCAGAAGTTACTGGTAGTGTTGCATCTACTAGTGATATAGGTGAAGAGCTTGAAATATCTGAACCCGAATCTGAAATTCTTGCTACTCCCATATCAGAGTTTGTTTCTCCAGCTTCTAGTGGTCCTAGTTCACCTAAGGTAGAAACTGTAATTACCCAAGATCTTCCTTCTGCACTTATAGCTATTGAAGAGCTTGCTATTTCAGACATCGAAGAAAGCTTTCCTTTTCTAGAAGATTGACCTATCTTAGACCTTAGGGAGCATGAATCAATCTTTTAGAGTCCACCTAGGAGCAGTGCTTGGTATCGTTCATTGACTAATCTTTTGGAAAACCCGGGACTAAGTTTTTCACCACCTTGTATTTTTTATCACCCAGCACCTAGAGATTACTATCCTTTATTGAATATGTCGAGCCCGTCATCCATGTTTTCTCAATCTCCAGAAGCCTATTTGTACGGTGGTCCTTCTGTTCCCGCTGGGTATCAGTCCATTTCTGGTACTTTTTTAGGAGCATCTCCTCAACCTATCGAACAGAAGTTATTAATTGGAAGTAATAGTACTAAACCGTTGAGTGTAGAAGATATTCTCATGATGTCAGGTTCTCAACCTCAAGGTGGCCAATTACCACCTGGGGGGCAACCTCAAGGTACCCAGTATGTGCCTGGGGGGAAACCTCAAGGTGCCCAGTATATGCCTGGGGGGCAACCTCAAGGTACTCAGTTTGTGCCTGGGGGACAACCTCAAGGACAGTACATACCTACGGGACAGTACGTTCCTCAAGGTCAACCCCAGACTCAATATGTACCCCAAGGTCAACATCAGTATCAATATGTACCCCAAGGTCAACCTCAGTATCAATACGCACCTCAAAATCAACCTCAGTATCAATATGTACCTCAAGGTCAAGCCCAGTATCAGTACGTGCCTCAGGGTTATCAACCCCAAGTTCAGTACCCATCTCAAGGTTACCAACCACCTTCTGTTCAATCATATTATCAACCCTACCCTCAACCCAGTTATGGTCCTCAATATCCTCAACCTATTATGGGTCCATACCCTAGAATGAATTTAGTGTGGCATCCATCTCAATCCCAGTAGATCTTGCAACCGAATGTGCAGTCGTCATCTCAACCTAGACAACCCTTGGTTTCTAGTCCATCCTAGCAACCTGTCCAGTCTACTGTTCAAACTTCTGCACCTTCTGTAGTTTCTCAGTCTGGGCCTAGTACGCCTCGTACTCCGCCTCAAACGTCTGCTGCAACTACTGCAACATCTACTCCATCTATCCCACCTTCTTCTGGAGTATCGACAGCTCCGGTTTCTACTATCCCTGTATCTACTCCTCAGACATCTTTACCTCAGTCTGGACCCACGGTCCATACTTCAGTTCAGATGCCTGTAGGAAGTACGGTTGTCACCACTCAACCTTAATTTAATCAACCTCCATAATAAGGACAGTACCAATACGGTCCTACTGCGCAGAAACCAACCTATCAGTATCAACCGTACCTTGGGTATACATATCAACAACCTCAGCAACCCCAGTATGGTTCGGTTAATCCTGGTTTCCCAGGAGGACAAAATATCCCGAATGCAATTCCCATTCCTAGTTATCCTGGATATCCTCCTCCTGGGTTTGGTCTGCAGACCCAGAGTTTTAGGGACCCTAATCGTCAGTTACCATTTATCGCAACTTTGGACTTGCCTGACTTGATGCGCCTTACGAACGATCCAATTAACTATCTTCAGTATTGGCCGCTAATGCCGCATAAGTTGCCCAGTGATATTCCTGAATTCGAAGGTAAGCCAGGAGAGGACCCATCAAACCATGTGATGACTTATCACCTCTGGTGTGTGTCTAACTCCATTTCAGATGATTCTATTCGTTTACGTCTTTTCCAGCGCACTCTAATTGGTCTTGCGGCCAAATGGTACATCGAGTTACCGCGAGCCACTTTTTATAACTTTAGTCAGTTAGCTACCTCATTTTTAACTCATTTTCAGTTGCCAGTCAGATATGACAATGGTACGGAACTATTAACTTCGCTAAAGTAGTCAACGTCTACTTACATTTCAGATCATATCCATGAATGGAGATGTCGACGAGTTTAGTGAAAGTTTATATTCCGGATCAGATCTTAGCTGAATGGTTTGTAAAATCTTTACTGCCCAAGATCACTGAGGATGTAGCTAAGGCCGGAGTAGTTACTGAGGAGCAAGTAATTGCTCAAGTGCAGTACCTTGACTTGGTTTATACTTAGTCAAGTACGTTACACGAGAAGATCCCCGATCTACCCAAAAAAAATCAAATCGTTGCTGCTCCTTCAGGGTCTCATACCATTGATGGTATGATTGGTACGGTTAATACCAAAGGTAAGAAGAAGTCTTCCAAGAATTCTTCTCCTATCATAACCTTGCCAGATTCCCTAACAGGAGAGTCTTCCATGGAACTTTCCACCGATATTCACGTTGTAGAGTCATCTACAGCTAAATCAAAATCTGGTGGTAAGAAGAAAGGGAAGAAGAAGAATAAAGCAGATAAAAATTCAAAAGAGAAACCTGAAAAAGCGGAACCCACTGATGAAAAACGCAAGCCTCGTTATCCGTGTCTCATCAGCGATGAAGACCATTATATGAGAGACTACCCTCATCGTGCAGAGGTTGCAAAAATTGTTAAAGGTTCCCAAACTCCTGCTGTCTTGAAGGATCCTTTTCCATCTCAAGATAGTAAGATGATAGGTTCATCCTCCGGTGCTAATGAAGAACCCATATTGATGATGTCCCATGTAAGGATTGCGACTCGATCGCAAGATTATGGCAGTAAAAGTCCTGTTGATGGTAAAGAAGCAGAATCTTCTCATTCAAATCCATCAACCTTAGCTCCCAGTTCCGATCCACTACAGATCGAGAAACCTAACCCAGACTTAGTAATCAAACAACCCACAAAGGGTGTACTTCGAAAGTCTGCTTTCAATCCACATGCGAGAGCGGCTCAGAACTACAACATTGTTGAGGATTTAGCTGTTTCACCCTCAGCAATGTCGGCTTTGGAAGTGCTGCAATCATGTCTAGCATAGCGCAAATTACTTTTGTCGGCTATAGGAGCTGTTGACGTTCAAGACCCGAACCTTATAATCTTTGATCTAGAAAATAGTGTACCACGCTTACCCCATCAGATGGCTGTCCAGATTCCAGTGATAGTCAAAAGCAAACCTGTTCATAGGACTATGATTGAAGAGGGAGCTTCCACGTGCATTATGTCGATACAGTGTTGGAGATCTCTTGGTTCTCCTTCGCTAAATCAATCCCCGACAATTCTTAAGGCCTTTGATGGCCATGGGTTTCATCCTTTCGGCATTTTATAGGATCTACCTATAGGGGTTGAAGGCAAAACCGTTAATCTAGATGTGGAGGTGGTTGATGCCCCTCTGGATTACAACCTTCTCTCGGGTCGTAGTTGATCTTACGTTATGACAGCTATTGTCTCATCGGCTTTTGGCTTATAAAGTTCCCTCATAATGGAAAGATCGTAACCATAGACGAGTTGTCATAATTTTCATCCGACCTAGCCTCTGTGGAAAGCATTCAGCATGTTGGTAAAGCGATGATCCCGTACAAGAATGTTGGTGTAGGACTAGTTAAAGATTCCGGTTTACTGGGCACTTTTCCTTTTCCTCCTATCAACGCATTGTCTTCTACTGCAACCATTCATATGATTTCATCAGGAACCATTGTTAATGATGATCCTTGGATCATACCTTCTGAATCTGAGATAGACTCATTTGGTTCTCTTATGCCTTTGAGCCCGTATGAACTTGCGTATCAGACCGTGCAGTCGTTTTCCGACCCAACATCAACCCAAATCTACTTAATGAATGTGGTCCATGAGGAATCATTTTCAACATCAAACTCGGATTTAATAATGTTTTCTGAACTTGTTCAATCAGAAGAGAAAATTCGCGAAATCCTATGCGTCGATGAGTTACCGTGGGAAGATCTTCATCACAGATCTTCGGTTTTACCCGAGAGCAATTGTTTTGAAGATGATTTTTCATCAATATTTATGACTGAATATGTTAAGGATGCTCAGAATCCAATGAAACATCTTGATTCCTAGTTAAACTTGGGAAATATTTCTCGAACTATTCCCCTTGACATTTCATTTAAGCCCAGAATTGTTGAAAACGTTCATGTAGGCGCCTCTTGTACGGAAGATGAAATTCAAACATATAAGGCCCTATTTCAAGAATTCTGTGATGTGTTTGCCTGGTCATATGAGGAAATGCCAGGAATTGACCCAGCAATTGTAGTTCATAAAATCAAAACTTACCCGGACGCTAAACCCGTTCGGCAACGTTTGCGTCAGATTCACCCAAGAAAAGCTGCTGCAATTAAATCAGAAGTTGAAAAATTACTCAAATAAGGTTTCATTTATCCAATCCCATTAACGGATTCAGTATCGAATATTGTTCCCGTTAACAAAAAGCAAGGAACAATAAGAATATGTATCGACTATAGGGACATTAATCGAGCATGTCCAGAGGACAATTACCCTACTCCCTATATCAATCAAATCATTAATGATTGTGCCGGCACTGAAATTTTCTCCTTTATGGATGGCCTTTCCGGATACAATCAAATCAATATTCTACCTGCTGATCAACCAAAAACGACATTCATTTGTCCATGGGGGACATTTTCTTATAGCAAATTACCTTTTGGACTTAAGAACGTCGGGGTAACTTTTCAACAGGCCATGTCTTACGCGTTTCATGATATTAAGCACATTGTGCAACCCTATCTCGATGACTTGCCTGCTCATTCCTTACATCGAGCTGATCATCTCGTCCATTTACGAGCAATTTTTATGAGATGTCGGCATTATCGGATTAGGTTGAATCCGCACAAGTGTGTGTTCTGTATTGAAACGGGTCGATTATTGGGATTTGTTGTTTCGAAAGCCGGCATTCATGTCAACCCCTCGAAGGTCGAAGCCATTATTCGATTTCCTCCTCCTTCGAGTCTTCGCCAACTCCAAAGTTTGCAAGGGAAAGCAAACTTTTTACGTCGATTCATCCCTAACTACGCCGAGACCACTAAGGGTTTTACCCGGTTATTGAAGCAGAATACTTCATTCTTTTGGGACGAGATAGCTGAGAAATATTTTGATGCGCTAAAACATGCGTTGACCCATGCACCATTGTTGCATCCTCCCAACTACAACCAGGACTACTTCTTGTATCGCGCCGCTTCCTATTCCACCATCGGAATGGTGTTATTTCAGGAAGATGAATTCGGTACTGAAAATGTGATATATTACCTTAGTCGCACGTTAAATCCAACTGAGCTAAAATACTCACATGTGGAGAAATTTGCATTGGCAGTTGTTCAAGCTGTCCAACGTTTTCGTCATTACATTTTACTACGCAAAACTACAGTTATTTCTGATTGCAACCCTATGATCTACATTTTGACCAAGCAATTTCTAGGGGGCAAGTACTCCAAAAGGATTGTCATCTTGCAGGAGTTCGACTTGGAGTTTGAGAAGTCTAAGTCAAAGAAATCTTTATTTTTTGCGGAATTAATGTGTGACTTCCCGCGTGCTGATACGAAAACTGTGGCGGAGAAGCCCATTGCAGACGAATCCTTGTTTCTAATCAGCACTTTAGATCAGTGGTACGAGGATATCATCATTATCTCCAAACCCAAACCTTTCGGCCAGATATTTCACGATCAGACTGTCGAAAAATCCGATTACAATCCCAACAATTCAAAATTATTGGAGATACTCTTTATCATCGTGGGGAGAACTCTATTTTTCGATGTTGTTTGACTCATGAGGAAGCTGAAAAGGTCCTAAATGACTGTCACTCTGTAGCGTGTGGCGGTCATATGTCTGGGTATGCCACTACCCAAAATATATTGCGCGCTGGCTATTTCTGGCCGTCTATGTTTAAAGATTGTATTATTGCGGTGCGAAAATGCCACAACTGCCAAATTTTTGATCGAAAGATGCGCGCTCCACCTGCTCCTCTTCACCCTATAATTTCCGTTGGTCCTTTTGCGAAATGGGGTATCGATTTTATTACATGTAACCCTCACTCGGCCAGGGGGCATGCGTATATTATCCTTGCGGTAGATTATTTTACTAAGTGGGCCGAGGCGATGCCTACATTTGAGGCAGACGGCAAAACAACTGTGATATTCGTATTCAATCATATCATTGCTAGGTTTGGTGTTCCACAAGTGATTATCACTGATCATGGGCGTCATTTTCGAAACGTTATGATGACAGAACTTACAGGCCAACTTGGTTTGCGTCACGACAGTTCAACGCCTTATTATCCACAAGCTAATGGCTTGGTTGAAGCCATCAAAAAAGTTCTCATCATCATGATCCGACGAATCATTGGGATTCATCGGTCGAATTGGCACAACATGCTATTTTCAGCGTTGTGGGTGTATCAAACCTCAGTTAAAACATCAACAGGGTTCATTCCTTTCCAACTAGTTTATGGTTTGGAAGCGGTGTTACCTATTGAGTGCGAAATCCCGTCATTGTGAATGGCCATCGAGTTACCTCCAACCACTTCCGAAGAGGAAAGATGTTTGTTATAATTGGCTCAACTAGATGAGAATCGCCGCGATGCTGCATTAGTAATCGAATCTCATGCAAAACGTATTAAAGCTCAGTATGATCGAAATGTGACCCCTCGAAATTTTTCGAAAGGAGATCTAGTCCTTTTGTATGGTCAAGCAAATGATAAATTAGGCGCCGGAAAATTTGTGCCTATGTGGCATGGTCCCTTTGTCGTCAAGCGTAAGCTAGTGAAAGGGGCCTATGAATTGGTAGACTTTGACGGGGTCTCTTTAGGTAAACCCAGAAATGGTCTTTACCTGAAGAGGTATTATACTTAAAATGAGTGTGGAGATATTTTACTTAGGTTAGTTTTTCATTCTAGCTGGTGTGTTTTAGATTAAAGTGTGCTTAGCTTAGAGAGTGAGTTTTTCGTCGTTATTCCTGCTTATCTTGGTTTTACGTTTGATGTCGCAGATGTCTACGCCTCTCCAAACATACATTGGTTTCGCTGATGGTGCTTGTCGTAGTACACGGAATATTTCTTCCGCAGCTTGGGTTATCTATTCGCCCTCTGACGAGTTGGTATCTATGCATTGGGTAAGCCTCGGTCAAACAACAAACAACATTGCAGAGTATAGTGCAGTGATTGAGTTATTATCTGAATCTATTTCATTTGGGATTCGGAGTTTGATAGTGAGGTTCGATTCTGAACTCTTTGTATTATATCTTAATAGAGTATACGCCATTAGAAATCCAGTTTTATTAAGATTATTTTTGAGAGTGCGTCTCTTGGAACGTGAATTTGACTATATTGAATATCAGCATATTCCAAGATCTTTAAATACATTAGCAGATGCAATTGCTTCTCAAATGTTAAGTAGACATGTGCAATAATCATACAAGTAAATTTAAAAACATTCCATGACATGTTTAACAAGACAAGCTGGTAATAATGACATCATATGTATAGGAGTGTGTCAAAATAATACATCATCCTCGATCATAGGTTGAAAAACACCTTATGATCGGCAAAAATGGTAAGTACAAAAAAGCAAAAATGTCACATGTGACTACAATAGGCAATCATCCCATCACTGGTGATGATCTCGATATGAAACCACTGCACGAGCCACCTTACAAAGGAACCTCCTAAAGGGTCCTGGGACTCCAATCATGTAACACTGAAGTCGACGAGGGATGTCATCAATACTAGTCTCGGGCATGTCCCCTGTCAGGCGCTCTAAATGGCTCTCCAACTCGGCCAAGGTCTCTGCTGATTTGTCCTGTGGGGCTGGAGCCAGTGCAACTGGTTGTTTCCTCTTGTGAGGCCGAAGAGCGGCTGGTCACCGTAGGGCCCACATCTGCATTTGAAACTTTTTACTATCAGTTTTGGGACGATATAAAAAACAACAAAAAATTAAATTAGGAAAAATGTTGAAAATGATTTTACCTGCATCATCCCATTGCTCTCCTAGTGGAAGAGCCATGTCTGGGTCTCCATGAAAATCAACCCCAGCATAAGGAAAGTCCTAAATGGCAAAATCCTGATTTTCCAACCATTGGAAATACTCAGGTTTGAACCGAACAATCTCGGTCCCCTCATCAGGATGACGGGCCATAACTGTAACCCATCGCATCAGTTTGGGCTCTCGAGGAAGCCCAACTCTGACTGTAAGCTGCTGTGGGATCAACATTGGAACCCTCTCCAGGCCAAAACTCACAACTATAACCCCATAACCAAAGGTCTTTAGCTGTCCGTTTTTGGCCCTAGTCAGTTGGCCCTTCACATTGGCCAACACAGCATCGCACCAGTTAAAAATGGTGCCTCGAAAGTAATCAACTGCCATCTGCATCTGGGATCCAGTGGCAACATGTAGCGCTGCACTGCCGTAGAGTCTGGTAACTATAAAGGCTATAACCATGAGTTCAGGAAGGGATATGGTTTTGATGTCTATCCCTTTGTCCCAGTTCTGGACATTACAAAACTCTAGGCGGAGGCTCTTGACAGACTGGCCACCTGCCCTGGGCCCAAATAGAGTCAACTGTTCACCCCTCCTAGGCAAACCGGTCAAGAAATATATGTCAGCTGGCTGAATTTTGAGCTGGTGTCCTCCAATAAAGAAACACTGGTCCTTTATACTCCATCTATCAACCAGCCACTGCAAAAAGTCCACCTTGGCCCTCATGCCAGTTATGGCCCAGAACTTGTACAAGCCACATGCCTTCAATGCATCGATCGAAGGTTGATGATTCATCGCGGCGAGGTCCACATCCTCGTGCTCCCGTTCTCACAAATAAAGCATGATGGATATCCTGAAATCAGGTAAAAAAGGTGAATTAGAACATGTAAAATTGTTTCCATTGGGTACTTTTTGAGTTACTTAGGTTTTCGTAAACCTATGCGTGGGGTACACACCCCCTTGTTAGGGACAGTGCGTGGGGTCCGCAGCTTGCCTTCACGGTAGGTGCGTACCCCTTTTTTTCCATTGCAAAAAAGTCGGGGTACGCGGGTCCCCTGTGGGAAACCCGCGAGCCCCCGCGCGTGGGTTTTGAAACCTAAATACCTCCTAAAAACGAAAATCAAACCCTAAAAAATGATTTCAAATGGACAAAAATGAAGAGTAGGATGATGTGGATTACCTGGAGGAGATGGCGTTCGATTCCGACGGACGGATTTTCCACAATCTTCACGAGAAGTTTATGGTCAAAAGCCCTTTTTTCTCAACCAAATCTCAAATGGTAAAAATGAATGGTAAAAAGTCCTTTTTATAAGTTTTTTGGGTAAATAAATTCTAAATTTGTTTATATTTCACTTTAGAAAGGTGTTTTTGCGACATTTTTACTCATTATTAAACAGGTATGAGTAATGTTTGAGTTTTTGTTCAGGATAACGGATTTTTCAGGCAAAATCGGTCATTTTCAACGAAAAAACATTAGAGTCACCTTTAAGCTCTTTTCTGACTCCTAAAACATGAAAAGATTGCCGAGTTTTTCTTTTCAAGCTCGTTAAAACGGAACTAAAAAGACAGTCCTCTTATAGCCCTTTTCTCACCGTAAAAACACGAAAAGATTACCGGGTTTGTTTCGTTTCAAATTCGATATTGGTCATAAAACGATGTGTCATTGATCACTTTTTTACTTTTTCGTATCAGAGGCACTAATTACGAAAAGTACTCCTTGGTCGTAAAAGATCAAGCGGTTCTCTCAAGTATTATTTTATACTTTTTCAGGCTTGGGAGACACAAATTTACGAAAAATTCAACCCTGGAGTCTCCTTAAGTTTTTTCAGACTCTCTAAAAATGAAAAACGCCGAGTTTCTCCTATACTGGACTCGTTAAATTTCAATAAAGGACCTGTTCAATTACAAATAGGAATGGACCACTCCTTCTTAGGGTTCGAATTTAAACTAAGTTGGACTCACCCAAAGGGTGAGCTTATAATCAAGCATATGTTATCCTCCTCAAGCTTGTAAAAAATAAAGAGGTACTTGCCAGATATGGTCGGGGAAAAGAGAGCAAAATGAGCTTGTTTGTCATACTTTGTAACCACTCTTGAAGACGACACTTTCATTCACCTAGGTTGGGAAATCCTTTACCTAACATTTGATCAAACCAAATTGAAAGTCTTCAGCCAGTTTTTGGGTATTAACTTTGGGTCAATCATCACCAAACCATCTGTCGTGTCGTTATGTGTTCAAGAGGTCTATGCGAATAAGCCATTCATCTACAAAAGCATCTGTCATTCCATCTTGACCATCCCTGAGTCAGTCCTTGCAACTAAATTTCTTCAAACTTGATCTATGATTTTGTGTCGTGGGCTTGCCTATGACAGATCGCTTTCTATCGACTTCAGCTCTTTATCTAGAAAGAAGATCTATAAATCGCCAGTACCTTGGGATCTGCATGCCTCAATGGCAGGTTTCTCGTCTTCAACTATAGGTTGCATCATTGACCTTCGATTGAAGGATTCCGTGATATGTTCGACATCGACACATCTAATCATATCTCATGGATTGTACTGTGTACTTTGAGACCCATTGTCATTATTGGTGGTTTCTCTCACACTTGTTAATAGTTTACATCATTGACTGGTAATCAAGTGGTTTCTACCATGTTCGACTTCGACACATTGATTCGCATGGATAGAATCGTACTATTTCGGGACATAGAAATGAAGACCCTGGATCTAGTTTCCACCATCCAGGCTGCGAGGAATTTTGTATTCATTATGATTGTATACTATTCATAAGCAGATGGCTGCGTCCATACTGTGTCTACATGTGTCTATACTTGTGATGTATTACAAGATCATTCCTATATCAAAGCAGTAGTTAGTTTTCTAGTCAGTTTTAGTTTCCTAGTTAGTTTTGATCTGAGTATAGGAATGCCTACCTCAGCGATGGTATGATCTCATATATATATTTTTGCACCTGAACTTTTTTACAGGTTCCAGCCAGGCTCTCCGCAAGATAATCCTTGAAATGATAAAGCACTTCACTATTCTTAAATCATAAATGAAATCCTCATCTACTACAGACTTCGCACTTTAGGGGGCAATCTGTTACACAAAAATATCATCACCATGATTATTTGCAGTCAGTATGGGTCTATCATCACCTATACTAGCCTCCTAAGCAAGTCTCAGACCTTAGCTCTTCATGTCAAGCTTTGCAAAAGAGAGAAAGACTTTGAAAATCAATATTACTCTGGTTCCGCACTTTCTCCTACTTTTACCTACGGACCCGCACCCTTTGTTCATAATACCTGTGTACCTACACACTTTATCTATAAAGGGGTGGGTGTGTACCCCTGTGAAAGTAAAAAACGCGCAAGATTATCCTAAAAAACTCACTTTTGGGTTAATTCTAGATGTTTCTAGAAGGATTTCGATGTGGATTGTTCGCTCCAAGGTGGTTCATGCATCCCAAAAGAGAAGGAGCTAATCCCTTGATAGGAGGAGCTATCACTTTGAAGGAGGGCTTTATCCCTTTGAAGGAGGGCCTAGTAACTTCCCTCCATTGCACTATAAATTAAGGCATTGGATCAGTTGCTGGAGAGGTTAGAAGCTGAACATTTTGAGGGTAAATGCTGATGGAACTAGGACTTCCTAGTTAAACATGAGAGGAGAGATCACATACCTTTTTGGTTTCATTGGGAAGTGAGTGAAGCTTGCCAAAGTAGAGGAGACTTCTTGTCGGACCCTGGGAGGAGCTTGTACAGCATCAAGGCACAGGTTGTAAAGTTCTTCTTCATTTGAATTAATACAATCAGATTCATTTTTCTCAACAAGTTGTCTTATGGTTTGTTTCATAATCTCCTTGATCATTATGATGAATATGCTTTATAATATTGGCTTTTTAGGTGCTATTTAATCATTTTCTTGTTTGTGTTTGCAGAATTACACTTCAAGGAAGCTCATTTGGAGCGAGGGAGCGAGGCTTCCACAAACTTGCATTAGACCCCAGGTAGGCCTAAAAACACTTTTTTGCCTTTATTTTACTCGCATATTTAGAGAAAGATAGTTTTTGATTGGCTTGCTTGTCACTAGATATCAGTAGATACTAGGAAGGTCGATCTTGTCCGCAACCTTGACTTATTCCGCATGACAGGCTAGCTACCAGGTTAAGCATGGTTTGATGTTGTCTTAGATCCTACCTTTCTCAGCTTGAGGTAGATTTAGTCACTAACAGGTCTAGTTCAATATATCGTGTACCCTCAGCTAGATCCAATGGAATAATCACTCTCAGATCCTTCTTCTCAAATGTCATAATGCGCTTATTTAGGTTGATGACCACATTCATGTCAAAATCCCAATCAATTACAAGCAACGCTGGGTAGGGATTACTGTCATCCACTATCTCTATCACTTCAAAACCATCTATAGCATGCACTCCTTCAATATCTATAGTTACTCCATGTAGGAACCCTATAGAAATAACCTTTTGTTGGTTCGCCATTCATAGCTAGATCAGAGATCATTGTAGCACCAACTTTCCCATTATTTCCCCAGTTTGTTTTGGAAAAACATTTGCATTCGATCCCAAATATAGGATCATCTGGTTCAATTCAAATTCTTCAATCTATGTAGTCAATCTCATTTCCTGACTATTCCTTTTCTTACCCTTATCCACTTTGTGCACTATGCATTGCTCAGCCAGTGGATTACCCTTGCCATTACAGTTTTCTATCAATTCTTCCAATCCATCTACTTCTTTTTAGTCCCCTAAGAGATTCATGCAGATGAAGGATCTGTTTCCTATACAACACTGACTTCTTCAGGCTTCTCCATGCATGTACTCTTAGCCTTAGATGTAGAAGCTCTAATGTCCACAAAGATCCTCTTTGCCTCCATAAACGTTTCCTTTTCCTTATTCAAATCAAATCTAGCATCGTTGTCAGCAGCCTTACGTACCCATACATTTTCCTCTGGTTGTTTCCATGTATCCTCCCCGATAGTTATACCACTCCATGTAATGATATTAACACTGGGCCCATCTTCGCGTGCTTTTGATGTCTTCATTTAGATGTTTTGAGTAGGTTGCTGGGTCTAGATCTTCTTTTCTTGCATTTTTCTAATGAGCATGGGACAATCTTCTATGACATGATCAAATTGTCAATAATATTGACAAAAGCGGTGCATTGGATTCTGACAATCTCATGCAAAGTGACCTAGTTCTCCACAATTGTAACAAATTATCTAGCCACGATCTCTTCTAGCTCCTCCTCCTCCTCCTCTTCCTCGTCCTTGGAATCCTCTACGCACTGCAGTTGTGCCTTGATAGTGTTGATGACATGCTTCCATTTATACTCTATATGTTCGGTTTTTTTCCATCATTAATTCATAACTTTGGCAATTTCACTCATCATGACCTACATACTTACATAAATTGCAAAACAGTTGCTGGGGATTCTGCACAAACTTCTGTACGAAATGAAAATTATCTATCGTATGTTTTCATGTGATACGGAAGATATCGCACCATGGTACTAAACCAATGCTTGTCCCAATGGTATTTTCTAGCTCCAGGGGGACAAGACCTCCCCTAACTAGATAATCTTGATACACTGGGAAATGATCCTTGTCATCACCATGGCCTTTGCATTTTAAACACCATACTTCTACACGAGTCTCATTCTAGACTTCTTTTCCCTTTTTTGAGACTTTGCAACTCCATATGCAGGCTAACCAACTGTGACTAAATTTGTTACACTCCCAAATTCGTATCCTAGATAGGCAAGGCCTCCAACTTCATGGCAATCTCCAGTGACTCAGCCTACATTCCAATCTTCTATTGTGACAATGGAAAAATCTCAAATGAGGTAACATTGAAGCATTATACCAATCCTTGTTTTTTTCTTTCGTGATTTGCAGATTAGCCTAATGTAATAGACATTTCAATCTTTGATCAAAACCCCATGCAGATTCATTTACCCTCTGCTTGATTTCTTTGACATCTGTTACAAACTAGGCTTGCAACTTATGCTTCTTGAATTCATTATTCAGTGCATCTTTTGTATCTTTCAACGTCGCAGCTGCATGAGTTGTAGTATACTTAATATACCAGCTCAACGCCCTATCTTGTAATGTTGTGGCTAGATGTGATTCCTTTAGGTCATCATCTGTTATCTATTGTGACTTCCACATAGAATCTTTTACAAACCAAAGTTGTTCAGGGTCTTTTGTCCCCAGATCCTTGAATATAAGCATCTTCATAGCATTCACCATATTGAATAGTGGACGTGGGGGTGAAGGTGGAGGTGGAGTTGATGGATGTGTTATTTCCGCAATACCCTAATTTACCATATCCGGTGCACCTTGAGGCGTCTTCAGACTACTACTTTTTTCGTCACTATCAGATGCTCCCAACAAAGGACTACTCTCAACACCTGAATCTAGATCTCTTTTGAATCGTTTCCCATGTCACATAGTTTCCGTCAAGTCTTGTTTAAACATTAATTCAATGGAATAACCCATTTCTCACACAATAGCATTTTAATGCAAGTTCTCAGGGACTTTAGATACTTACCTCTTGGTCCTTTGAAAAACTGACGTTCAGCTCCACTATAACTAACAAACGTGTCAATCACAAAATCAATAAGAAATTCACCAAAAATACTATCAATCAAATAATTGACAACCCTCACGATCTTATTTTCCAAACCTTCCAAGCGCATCACTAAATCTGGAGTCCACATGATAGGGCCATCCAACTTCCAAATACCTTGACCATCTGCCAATTTAGACAATAATTCGTACAATTTGCATGGAAAAGAGTAGAAGAAAATTTCATGTTCTTATGTATATAGGTATCTATTCAACCAATCTTCTTTTGAGAAGTGCAGATTCCTATTTTCTTGGGTTGTAAACTCATGCAAATTCTGATCTATCCACTTTTCAATCTATTTTTTTTATCATTATCCACTTATCCAACATCACACATTCCTTAGATAGATCTTGGTCCCGACAACGTAACCATTTGTTGGATTGAGCAGGCTTGGACCCAAGTTTAGAGTTAGCTGCACTATTAACAAAACCCTAGGCTACCGGCCCTTTCGGAAACAACGCACGTAGTGCAGGCTGCAGTCTCACCCAAGGAAACATTAAGGGATGCTAGAACTAGGCTTCTGCATCCAAAGGACAATGTGATGTGTTTCTGTTAGACTTAGGGCCTTATTTTAACCTTTACGAACCCTAACTCTTAAAACTCAAAAATTACAGTATCTGAAAGTTAACGGATTCAAGCCATGTGCCGATTGTGCTAAACATTCATAACATCACGTAAGATAACAAATCTACCTCTTTCATGCATGTATTAAGTACTTTTCATGATAAATTGCAGTAAATAGAGCAAACATACAATAATTTCAGAAGTAAACAATAACAGACAGGTACACAGAAAATGTTCCAAAACAACCTTTATTATGCTTAGATCTTCAATTACAGACTCTTCCAACCCTGTGCACATAGCTGCAGGGGCTCGCACACTCAACTGCGGACTTACCAAGGTCTCCGTGCACACAGTTGCAAGAACCTTCCCCTTCTCCTAAGTACATAAAACAAACTTCTATCTCTTACTTAGATCATTCACTAATAGATAGATAGATCTCATGAGTCTCTATGACTTATTTTTATATCATTCTCTATTACAATACCATGTTCCGCTAACCTATACTTGGACATAATCATTTTTTAATTCTTGTAATTGATGCAAATTCGCGAAGTCCCATTCTTCTTTGGCACAATTATGATGGGTTACCCAGAAGAAATGTTACTTGGTCAAATCAAACCAAGCTCAATTAGCTACTACAATTGCTTCTTTCATTTAATTGCTTCCATCATGGGATGTCTATATATCCCAATGTTTGGCAATGGAGAGTCGAGCAATAACTAGATCTCATGCTCCACTTCCTTGTTGCATTGTAGTCCTTTAAGTTGGGAGTGACGATTGTAGATACTTGACTGTAAAAGTGGATTTTTAAGGCCTTAAATGGGATTGGAAAGGTTTTGGACCTTAAATAATCTAAATGGGTCCTACCCTTGAAATGAGCCCTAAAGGATAATAACTCTAATTTTTCTACATAGAGATTATCGAATTAGTTGAAAAAATATATAATGATCCATTCTAGATTAGTTGAATAAGTTTCCTAGTTTGGTTTGAAATTTAACTTGAAAAACTTGAGGGTTTGGGATATATAACCAAAAAACATCTATTTTATAGCTCCTTATTCTTACTCCATTTCAACCATGTTTTTAAATATGATATGCATATTCATTTCCATATATATATATATATATGTGTGTGTGTGTGTGGGGAAAAATATTATTTTCTATTTCTGGCATATTTTTATTTGTGCATATATCTTAATTCTAAAATATATATTCCCTTTTTTTTAACATAACCTTTTATTTCCTTATTCATATAGAAAAAAAATTATATGGTGCACAAGTACACACAGACCTACAAAATTAAAAAATAAAGATATTATGTCCAAACCCTCAAACTTGATCTTAACACTTTACCTCATAATTTTGGGGACTCACTAAATTTATATTATTTAAAATATATAAAATATAAAATATAATATAAAAAAATGGAAATAATAACAGCGAGAACTAAATGTTATGTACAACTATTCATATTTGTTTCCATGAATTTTATTATTTACATACTAAACCAATTCCTTAGTGTAAATACACACATTATATTTTATAGGAAAAGTAAAAAACCAATACTAGAAGAATGCAATTTGTTTGCCAATTTTTCATAAATAAAATTTATATATTATGGAAAACAATTTGATTGCTCAAGTATCATAATTTTAAATTGTACTCTAATAAAATGCCATGTACCTTTGAAAATTGTTCATAATAAATATATTATTGTTTTTTACAATTTCCATTGCAATTTACATGTCACTAGCTTTCACTAGTCCTATATTAACCTCTATATGTATTTTCCCTGAGTCATTACACATGTTGGTCCTTTATTAGTATTACCCTCATGACATATCATTTTAACCCATATATACCCCACTTATGATCATACCATGGAATATTTCCTTGAATGCCCATCAAAAATGTATTTTTTAATTGTAGTAGTTTCAAAACATACATCAATGGTCTTTTGCATGAGATCTTTCCATCACATCCACCACTAGTTTCTGATTCTTAGGTTAATTAGCAAAGCAAAAGTGATTGGTAAATAACCATAGGTTAGTTTTATTTCCTTTTATTTATTTTTATACTAAATTTGATGTAAACCTTAATCAAAATATCCTAATTAACCTATAAAATTAGATAACAAATTAAGAGTAAAGGATTAATTAATCTAGTGTCTTTCTCTCTTATCTTTTCCCATTCTCACCCAAGGTTTTACAAATTTACCCTAAAAATGAGTGGATATTCCATTTTCTCCTTCGTTCTTATGATATAATTGTGCCTTACCTTTTCCATGTTACACATGGTGGAGTGGTAATTTAAAATTTCAAAAATGCCTTGACTATATACTTAAAGGTTGTGTATGTCCCAATATCAAGTTCACCATACCACTGGGATGTAATATCTATGAGTTTGAAATCAAGTTGTCTAAACCTGACACAATCCTCTATCATTGTATTAGCTAGAACACCATATATTAAAACTAATCAGATGGTTGATGGAGTCCTCCTTCATTTAACTTTCAAATTTAGGGATATTTTATGGAAAGTTCATAAGAATGATTAGTTGAGTTACATCATGTGATATATGTAATTACAAAGGAATATTAAATTGTTAGCTCAAGTTATAAATAAATGGAAAAGTATGAATGATGAGAGGTTGAAAGAGATGGAGGGGAAGAGAGAAAGGATGGAAAATAAAAATACACATGGTGAATATACTTGCAATGTTTTTAGTTGACATGTTTGAAATAGAATGGATACCTTCATGAACTCGATCAAGGTTGCATACCCTAAAAGAACATTGCTAGTGGTAAAGGTTCACAATAATGTCAAAAGTTACAAGCCTTTATTTCCAACCATAATCACCACATGTTTTCCAAGGAGTATAATTTGGGGATATCTCTCCACAATAATACCATAAACGGTAACTAAAGTGGTAACAATGAGAACATAATTTTGGTGAACATTGTAATTTCCATGTTAGTTTCTGATGATGATAAATATGTATGTATGTATGTATGTATGTACACTTCTCTAAAGTGATAGTTACCTATTTATGCATGAAAATATAAATTTTACATATCATTTTGTAATTTTCCTAGAGTCATCTCCTTTGTATCAATTCATAATATATTTCAAGCCTACGTTCGTAGTATTTTAGAATCACAAGCATAGGCCTGAAATGAGGTAAGTATCATTAAGAGATATTGAGAATTCTACACCTATATGGATCACCAAGTTTAAAAAATAAGGCAATGATTAGTTGTTTAGTTTTAATAAAGAAAATAAGGTAATTAAAAATTTTCAAGTTTCCATAAGAGGTGATGATCCTAGTGAAGGAAATTTTGATTGTGTTGGTTGTGTATGCCTTTGGAATGGCCATAAGTGTTGCACACTAATACACAAAGGAACCTCTTATTTGGTCTCACTTTTAACCATGTTGCACCTTCATCCAACCGACTCCAATATTCTTGTGCTTGGTTAGGGTGCCCTGTAACCATAATATTTTACTCCAAAAATCCAATGGAAATTTGCTCATCAATTCGGCCTTGTAAGCCCTTGAAAAGTGGCATTTGTATACTTATGTAGTTTTGATGAGGTTTCTCTACATCAAAAAGGGAAGGTTGTTCCATATCTTCCAAAATGAGAGGCTTCCTATATCAAGTTGTAAACTACTAGTGTGGTCCCTATCCACATGTCTTTACATTGTAGCTTGATAATTGCATGCATGATAACTATATTCTTACAGATAAAAATATTTTGTGACGATAGTCAATAGACAAATTACACACATCACAATCATTCATATATGTCTATAATGCCTAGACTTGATAACTCCTCTTAAACCACACCTTGATTCTTGTAAAAAGAAGAAAATGAAAGAGATATAACAACAATTATATGTTGAGCTTGGAGATCACAAAAGACACACTTTAATGATTCAAAAATTCAATGAGGAGAAATGAACTAAGGAAAGAAGGGGTTGGTTTGGTGTAAAAAAGCAAGTCGATTTCACATCTTTTCATAGGTACTGTAATTACTGATGATATTTGTGCATAATGGTGTCCTCACCCATCATGTAATGTTTCTAATTTTTATAGCTTGTACTAGGGAATACAACTCCTTTTCATAGGTAGGGTAGTTGAGAGCCACTCGATGAAACACTTCATAAAGTTAACATCCATGTCTTCCTCCCTTCATTAAGACTACCCTGTTAGTGTCAGTCTTTACAGCCTTCCTCCAGTGACCAAACATGCTCTTACAAGTGATTTTAAGGTGTCACAATCAAATTTTGTCATTTCAATAAGTGTTCAAGCAAAATTTGGTCACTAGGCATTAGGTCTAGTGTTTGTTTTCACTCTTTTAAAAGTTGCCCAAATGTCATTCTATGTCGCTATTCAACTGAGTCTATCATCATTCATAAGGTTCTTATCATCATGTCAGGTTCCATTGGGTCATTTCAGACCTTGTTCATGCTTCAGTTGCGCCTAGGTAAGGTCATTTCCCTCTCCTACGGTTTTGAAGGCAATTTCTCTTGAATGGTAAAATCATTAGCAAAACTTGTATCCAGATGTTCCTTCATGTACCTTCTTAAACACCTCCCATCACTGAGATCCCCCAAATTCCTCATTTTTGCATAAACCTTAGCTTCTTGCTACAACGTGGCAATTTTCTAGGTTGGGCCTACGTTTTTCCCTTTTGGACCCCTTCCCCTCACTCAATCTCTGAGATTCCACTTTCCCCTGCTTCCTAACATCTCTCCCTACTTCGCAAAATTTCCCCAAGAATTTAGAAGCCCCTTATCCCCTTCATTTCGCTTCATTTCGACAAAATCCCTTGTTTCACACATTGGGATAAGTTTCACTCAAAATATGTTTCAGAGCAATAAAAGATGAATTTTGGAAAACTGAGAGAGGTTTTTGTCCAAAACATGCCAAAGAAAAACCTCCCTTACTTTTTACACAGGTATCATGGTTTTAGAGAAATGTCAAAAATATTGTTGCCTCAGGAGAATTGAATGCACCTCTGAAGTGACCTTGGGAAAATCAAGATTTATCCTAGAATGGTTGGCCAAATGACTTTCTTCATGAGTCAAATGATAACTAGACACAAAGATATTTCCAATGAGCTATCATGAGCTCAATTTGGAGTTGAGGAAGGCATTCAAAAGTTGAGTGCAACAACACTCTGCCTTGAGGCAGCCTCATTTGGCACATTTTGACCAGTCTTGGGATATTTGACTTTTGCTAAGGAAAATGAACTCCAAATTGAAAAATTCTAGTTGGGTTGGAAATTATACTCAAAGACCTTTCCAACGAGCTATCCTGCGCCCGATTTTGACCCCGGGAAGGCCTCCAAAAGCCTCCTGCAAAATGCACTATGTAGCTGGGTGTGCTCGATGCATTGGGTAAGGCGTGCGGCGCATCAGGGGCGCATGGCGCATCAGGCACAAAAACACAGTGTAAAAATACACTAGCGCAGTGCATCAGGGGCACACGGTGTGTTGGGTGAGGCGCACGACACACTGGATTTAGAGCCCGAAATTTGCTTGGAAAGGCATCAAATTGCCTCCTCTCCGCACATACTTGAAGGTAGGCTCATATTCAATACTTGTCCTTGGTTTTTGAAAGGTTAATGTAATGGGTGCATGATATATTTTCTGTAGAAATCCAAGTTGGAAAACCCTCCTTTTTCAATATAAAAAGTGTTGTAGGGTTTGGAAACAGTGTGTTACCAAGGTTGTATTCTTCCTCATTCCCTTTGGCATATTTGGCACTTGAAGACAAAGACATCAAGCCTTCATTCTTCATTTTCAACAAATCAAACATACAATTGGCATAGACTTTCAATACCATGGAGGCGGGCACCGATACATCATATAACCAAGATAACGACTCTGTAACATAATTGCATACACCAGGAGGGCACTAAAATGTCGAAAAGGGAAGATTGGCTCCGAATCTTGGCCGAAGCTTCTTTGGCTGAGCATGGCACTTGATGAGACACCTTCAGCCCAAATTTCAAGGAATTTGGAGAAAATTTTTTCATTTTGAAACTTTTGGCTTGCAAAACAGGTTTTTCAGCTCAATGCGTAGCGCGCCGTGCGTGACCCATAAGATTGGGAGGTCCAATCACAAATGGCTTGTAGTTTGGGATTTGTCATGATGAATTATACATGCTCAGCTATTGCCAAAGCATTTCATCAAGTTCTGGGTGACCAAAAGGCTCAAAAACACCATGAAAATCACCTTTCTGCCACCTTTTGCACCAACAGGATGTACCTCCGGGAGAATGCACTTTTGGAGGAGCAAATGGACATCAAATTGGAAAATTCCACTTGGGTTAGAAAGTAGACATCCAGGGCTTTCCAACAGGCCAACCTGAGCTCAATGCAGATGCCAGGAAGTGCCCCAAAAATATGTGGAAAGGCGCACGATGCATAGGGCTCAGGCGCGGGGCGCACAGGGGTTTTGGGCACAATTTTCACCTTCCAGCTCAGAATTTCGGCCAGTTATGACTAGTTTCGCCTATTGATATGGTTTTTGACCCAACTTGATGTAATTTGATGTGTGTGATGTAATTTTCGCACATTTTTACTTGTTCTAGAGGATTCATTCACTAAAAGGTGAAAATTAAATGAATGAATTAGTTTCCTAGCATATAGGGGTAACTTGTTTGACTACCAAGATTTTAGTTCCTTGTTTAGAATTAGTTCAAACAGCTCCTAGAATGATGAGCTTGACCCCTAGAGGCAAGGAAAGGGGTTAGGATGGTCTATATGATGTAATTTCTCAATCATTTTCA